>LD348564.1:22581-39146 GCA_001465055.1 Ptychodera flava | reverse complement strand
TTGTTGAATGTCGATCAGCGGTTCCCATTATTTCCTTACTGTGATACTTCCACTCATACTTAAGCATACTCAGGATGGGTGATATCGCAAAAGACAACATTTTTCAAATCAATTCAAACACTTATTTTCATTCAAAAAATGTCTTGGTCTGTCACTGTAAATGTAACACCAGTATCAAAGGGTCTTGATTAGCTTTGCCGAAAAAGGAGCAAAAATGCGCAATTACTACACAATTTTATGGAATTTTTAACCAAACCAAAGTAGGATAATGTTATATTGTTTCTGTCAGATAGAAAAAACCCCCCCACACCCAAACTCAAAGAAATAAGATTTTTTCAGACATCAATCTTTTGACATTGTCCCTGAGATTCTGCATATGTTCTCCCCAGGTATTTTTATAGCAAAGTGGCTAATTTGCATAACAATACAATTGTTATGTTAATAAGTTTCTAGTGTTTTACCAAAATTAAAGAATGGTAGCCACTATGCTGTATTGCTCTGGTGAGAAAACCGTGTACATATCTTGTATGTACTTTCCCTGCCACCAACACCAGGCTGCTATTGATACAATATTTTTGCTGGTTTAGGAAGATATAAAATTAACTTTCTCATTAATTGTTACAGGTATATTGTTTAAGTTCAACAGAATTTGAGAACTAGACAAATGAAAACGGTCAAACAAATAGGTGATCGATAAAATATTGCATTAAGTTATTAATATCATCAGTAAGTAGTCAGTGGATGTACACAATGTAAACAAATTTGATATTTTGGGATTTTTTTGTGGTGTACATATATTTTAGTGCTTTAACCCTTTGAGTGCAAAAGTCCATTTTTATCACCTTAATAAAAATTTAACCAACATTTTTCAAAATTTTTAAAAAATTTTACACAAAAACTGTAGCCAATGAAATGTGATGTCCATTTGGTCTAAACTTATCACAAAATTACAGAAAAATTAATAAGTGGTAAAATGTTGCACTGAAATTTTGGTGGGAAAATTACAGTGCTCAAAGGGTTAAATGACATTTTTACCTAGGCTATAGTAAGCCTATTTTCATCAAAGGGTAGGTTGGACCATACCAATAGGCACTCGGGGTAACAGGGTATTATTTTATTGGTTAAATCTATACATCAGGTCTGTTTTGATTTACTTTAACAGTTTCAGTCTAGTAGTAAAAAGACTTGTAAAGTCTTGTTTGATTTGCTTTTAGAAATTATTTCAGAGAAATTGTGAATGTTGCATATGCAGTGTTTCAAATACTACACAATGCAATCATTATCGTATAAAAGGACAATTGATGTCAACATGTTAGTTTGGAACAATGCTCACACATGAGCAATTCTCGGGGGAGGAAAGTTTTCTCACATAAAACTCACTTTCAAAAGATTTTGATGTTGACTCTTTCATTTCTTGTGGTATGTACAGTTGTTGGGTTTTTTGTTCATCTTCTGAAATTTGGTATAGGTTTTTATTTTGGCATCTGCACATCTTTATAGAGTTCTGTCATCCCAGATTGTGGTTTATGCTTGGTTAGGTAATTTCTAAAATTCTACTGCTGTAATGCATGTGTTCATGCCACTCATTCAAGTCTCATGAAACAAACCGTGCCATTGATGTCTTTTTCAAGAGTGTAACGAAGTGTAATCTGATGGTACTTGTGTACAGATTTCTAGTTCACCAATATGAGAGCAAAGGGGATCGCAATGTGCCATGATGCAGTGTGTGTGTATCATAATGCTGCTGCCCCAAGTAACTCATAGCATGATTTCTATCAGGGAAGAAAGTGTACACTAATGTATCTTATTTGGCCTACTGAAATCAAACCTGTTGTACATACCAAGTTGCGTTTATTCACTCTGTGACATGGCTAAAGCAGATATACTTTGACAAACTATTATTTGAAGTGTGAGAGGTTGATATTCTTTCAAAGTTTAAATATTTTCAGTGATTTATCAAAATGTTCTTGTTTGTTTATCACATTTAATAATGGAATGTCAGCAGCACTGTACAATTTGTGGCACCAATGGTACTCATCCATGAAAGGTAATGGTGAAACATACCTGCTTACATGGATAAATGCCTGACTTTATGATGACTGCCTCGTGAGTACAACTTTATTACTGTATAGAGGGATCCAAATTGCTAAGCAACGGTTGCTAAGGGGAATTTGTTGTAACTGATAATATGGATTTGTGTACTTTTATGTCAAAGCAAATACAAAGAAATGTAATGTGATTGTGACAGATGCCAGTCACTAGCCATTGTGATGTCACGGAAGTGCAAATGAGTCTTGCAATATTTTAAATGTTTTAGCGATTCAAAATTACGTCAAACACATTTATATTGTAGACAAGACCCTTCTACATCCCTCACGCATGGATTAGGAGGCCATTTCAATTTACCCACTTTGAATTAGCAAATATCCAATTTGTAACCTACATACACTCTCTCAAATCTGTGACAAAGATTTTCAAAAAAAATCAATGCTTATTGATGTTTTTCAAAGAGTTGGTTAAAATTCTACCAAATTCACACCAGTTGGATCAAAATCGACCAATCTTACAGGTTTTAATACATATAATTAGAGAACTAAAATATGAAGACCCATAGAGTGTCATGTAGCTGTATTGAATGGGAAATAGCTAAATCACTTTTGAAACGTCTTGAGTATCAGCAACCGTGCACGCATTAAATCTACATGTATCAATCATACATTAATCAAATTTGGTATCATACCTACATCACAGCGTACTATGCTACCAGACATTTTTAAATCATGTCAAGCTTCCTTTTGTGAGTTGCGCTGTTGCATCCATACTCTGCAGAACAATCTGCCATCTTTGTGTCATATTGTCTCTAAAATTGACTGAAAATTTTACAACCGACGGTCATGCATGATTGTCACGTTCAACATTATTGGTTGTGCCATGCTGGTAGTTGTCAAATTTCAGTAGCTAATGAACATCAATATAAAGTAACACTCTGTGTCAAATTAATGGCATCTTATTGTGTACATCAACTGTCATGAATTTGTCATTTTGCAGCTAAAAAACGAGATGGTTTTGAAAAGAGCAATAAATTTTTTCTTGAACAGGTTACAAGCCATGTCTTCATTCTGTGAGGTGTGTTAAGGCAGTATGGATATCATACGTGTTACATGACGAGGACACTGATGCTGTCAGTGACTGATGCAAAATAAAAACCGCTTGCTGGTAACTTGACCTACTTTGACCCTGCTGTAAAGCCCTAACCCTACTTTTTAATTTTCATGTACAGGCACATTAATTTGCCAGTCTTCTTTTGATTAGAGCGATCAAAACCCCCAAAAAAGGTTCTAAGTAACCTCTTTTAAAGACATACAACAACTTATAATTTTTTTTCTCATGGACTTATGGGGAATAACAGTTTGCATAAAAAAGACCTTGGGTACAGGAAGAAAAACCAGATATGGTTCAGGCTGAATGTATACAAAACCTAAACTTGCGGGGTAACAGCTTTGTGTGGTGGAATGTATCGCGTTACCAAGGATTTTTAAGTATTTTTAGCATTTGTGATACCGTGACATAAATTCTACTGAGTGCAGCACAGTCCAAAGGGTAGACGGAAAGATGGATGAATAACGGTACATTGCAAGCTCCCATTTGCATAACATAAAGTCATGTAATTTTCTGAACGTACAATGTGTCAGGCTTTGGTAATTCTTCTTCAAGGGAAAACCTGAGCAGGCTAGGAATTCCTAAGCTTTATTAATACTTGCAATATCACAACACAGTCGTAAGTATAAAGTATTGCTGCACATATTTATTGATACAAAATGATCACACACCAACTGAAAAGGTTGCCTGTTACACAAAATTTTGAACATTACAAAAGGAAAGGAGAAAAAAAATTTACTTTGGCAGAGATAGTGGCTATGATGGGAAAGAGAATACAAAATCCACCAGCTTCAAATATTGTTCTCTTTTCTGCACAAATATGTCATTTTTTTGGAGTAGGTACCATTCTGAAAGGGTTGAAAGCAAAAACTAAAGCAGCTATTTAGAACGGATGAAAAATGTTCTTGCTGAGTCATCGGAGATTTTTTACACGGATATGGTGAAATGCGGTAGGCAGTGTAGTAAAACACTTGGAACGTAGAGTGTGCGGTTGTCTGTTGTCATCTTATCGTGCATCGAATACCACCACTGGAAGATGAGTCAAGGAAACACATACATAATCACTTTTACATATCGCTACTACATATCATGTGGAACTTCATGGTCAGAAATTGTATCAGTATACAGAAATAATTAGATTGTTACTGCAAATGACACCAACATATTTTCTGAATCTCAGAGTTTTCGAAAGGATGGCTGCCACCTCATGGTTTCTAAAATGGGCAAAGCTGTTGCATCTCCCACTGCATGGGTACTCAAGTGTATAAATGTCCATTTACACGAACAAATAACCAGTTATTGCGATTGTTGAGAGAACTCTTTCCTGCCAGATGTAGTGATATTATACAACTGGAGGTACATTTGACTTCAGTGTGCATCTTGTCTGTATATATCAAACAGTTGTGCACTGGCAGTATAATCTGTGTGGTCACGGCTTGAAAAAGGCATGAAAAGTTACCGCCCGCTCAATTTGAATGACATTTTGGAGCAATTTGATAACTCAGTTCACAAAGACCAGCAACACACAATGCTGTCTCTGCTTTCAAGAAACATTTGACCTGCAAGTTCAATTACGACAGTCAGGAAGTGAAGTGATTCACAGATTGGTAACACCTCTCTGCACTGCTGTAACAATGTTATTGGTACAGTGACCATGGCTGGTTATCTATGCTGCATATAATGACTTCACACAATTGTTTTCGCTATAATAAAATTAACACATTGTTGGGATGGGCAAGATAATGATTTCTAAGGCTGTTACTCATGATGGTAATTTCACTGAAATAATATAACTTGAAATGTATTTGTCCTTCAGATGCCCATTTTCACACAACCCCTCCTGGTCACTAGATTGAATGTCCTGTTCTAGAATCTCCGATTATAACCAGGAAGGTTTGAGTACAAAGCAAACAATGTAAATTTACACTGAAAATCATTGTTTATTTACTTAATTTTGCCATTTTCTGCTCTAATGTCTATGATTTTGCTTTACTGTCTGAGTGAGGGAAGGGCACGACCTGGTATAACCTCTATATTTAGCCTGATTTGTGACAATCGGGGTCAAGGGCAAGGGCAGGAAAGGGTTTTAAATTACCATGGATTTGTGACACCATATATAATTTGGCGTAAAGTAACTTAGCAAGACTCCGTTTTTCACACACTCTTATGAAGTCAAACAGTCAACTGGCAGGGGACAGAAATTTGTTTATGTAGATTGGCATGAATACTGAATATTGAGGTGGTTTTTTTTCAAAATTGCTGCAAAATATTGAAATTTAAATAAAGAAAGTAGACTTGACCTTCAATGCTGAAATATTTCATACCAGAATGCTTGATGAAAGGGGAGAGTAACAGTATTCACTTTTTGTACAGACATATTTATTTGTGCGATGTTTGATATTGAAAAGGATACTTCTTTTAGTTCTCTTCTTGTACATGATTCTGTAACCACATTCACGACATCTTATCGGATCTCTAGCCTTGATTTCATTCTCATGGTGACATTCTGAAAAATAAAAGATAATGATAATAAATAAATTAAAAAATACATAAATAATTAAATTTAATATATGAATTAATAAATAACTCCATAATGGCAATGATTTGATTGTGAATAATACACATATCACCAAAACTATGTTTTACTGATGATGGCTGACATAAAAAAGTTACTGCTCAACACAGTTATCTGTGAAATAACTCGGAGTTCAAAATGGGAAAATGTTATTTATGAGTGATTCAAATGAAATCAGATTCCTATATCACTGGCAGGTAGGTACACTTGATGGAAACATCATTCATGTCACTGGAGTTCTTGACAGGGTTAGGACATCAAAGTACATCATGGAGAGTTCAGTACGGTTTTACTGTTTGGCTAACACCACTGCATTGATAACACACACTGTCCCTGGGGAGCTCACAGTGACATAGGAACCCCATTAACATTTATCAGCTAAGCCGGCCTTACACTGTAAACGTTAGTGCAGTGACATGACAGTGACAATAAAATTTGAAAGGCACAATGGCTTTGTTCTGAACCTCTTTTTTGATATAATTATGCAGCACCCCAAATCTAAAAATAGAAACATTGATTAATCCAAGGCACGCATCATTGTTAATATAACATTCAGCGAGTTGAATAAAAAGAACACGATGAATTAACGGTATTATTATCAAAACATCTTGCTGGCTATTAAAATATTTATTTAAGATGGGAAAGTGATCGGTTCTTACCTCCACATATGTATACCATAGCCTGCCTGCCTTCTCGACCACCTTCCTCCTTCTTAGGTGTGGCTGACGGATCCATGTGGAAAAACTACATGCAGAAGACAGAGAAAGCTTCTCAACTGTCTGACATCTTTACATCATTAACATGTCACCCCATCAAGCGGAGACAAAAAATCTCTTTTAGCTCAACGGGTACGCTTTGCTCAGTTTCAACCCTTTCAAAATGCTCCTACAGTCGGGTTGAATCCTATTTTCTGCAGAAAAGTTCAGACTTCTACACAGGGAAACGGGGTTTAAAGAGTCACAGTGTGCAACAAATATCTTATTTTTTTCCCTGCGGGCTCTCCTGCCACGCTGTCTTTCTGTCTAGGTACCAGCACTGAAGTTTCAAATTTAGCATTGCTGCCGACTGGTTCATATTGGTTGATGCATGCAAACATTCAAATGGAAATATCAGCAATTTTTATAGAAACAACATCAAGACGCAGCCTGGATATTTCTCCGGTATCTATAAGGAAAGACAGTGTGCGGAGATTGGTGGTCCATGTAGGCTACTATGTCTATGGTGGGCCTGCATAAGACAGTGCTCCATCAATGGTCTACAACAATTTTTATTTCCTTGGTGTTATGAAGGTTAATCACATGCAAATTTTATGCTAAACAGGCGTTACAAACTCAAATGGCAAAAATCTTGTAAATGCAGAAAAATGCTCAAGATCAGCAGCTATTTACAAATGTGGGTTTCACAGTCACTACAGGGGACCATGGAGGGCAGCAGCTCCATGAAGACACAGAGTGGCCAGTGGACGTAGGCCTTCAACTAAATGGACTTCAACTAAAAAAGGCAAAGTCCACTTCCAATGTCCTTGGAATTTCCCTGAAAACACAGATACGGAAGAAAGTGGGTCAACATATATGACAATAACAAAGGATTCAAATTGCTAGGCAACGATTGCTACAGGGAATGTGTAATATCCATGAAAATACGGATTTTTGTAGCTGTTTGTTAGCACACAAAAGATAAATGTTGTTTGAGGGCTTTTTAGCCGCAAGGCTACAGAATGTCACAGATAGGCACACAAGTTTAGCACAATTTTAAAAATGCTTCTGCGACTCAAAATTTTGCCAAGAACATCTGCATCTTGTGCCCAACATTCTGCTACATATATCCAGCATGGATTTGGATGCCCATCTTTATATAATGGTTTAAGTAAGCAAGTGTACATTTTTATAATTTTTGTGGAAATCGAGATGTTCTGAAAACCCACATGGCATTTCTAAACAATACATGCTGTGTATTCTCAGGCGTCCAAAAGTTCACAAAATCTGAGTTAAAATTGACAGATTTGAGTTACATAAATAGCATCAGGACTCAAAACGAGTAGAATGAGCTGTGCAAATGGTTTGAATCTGCAGTGCTCCTTTGGAACATCGTGAGCATAAGCAACCGTTGCCTGCACTGAATCCCTTGGAATCACCGTCAAAGATACACTGACAGCTACTACATGCGACTCAAATGACATGTGACAGAAATAAACAATTTTCCACGCAAGTCACGAGAGTTTGGCATTGGTGTGTAAGATACAATGCAAAGGATTGGGGCTTTAATAAAAATAAAAAGAACAAATTGAACATTTGAAGTGAAACTCATGATTTTTTTTATGTACAAAACGCAAGAAATATGGAGAAATACACCCTTTCTGTTTGGTTTTTTTTTTTCCTAAAAGATCGTGGTGATGTTGAATACATGACAGACGAGGAACAATCATAATGATCTGCCACTGATGTACACTAACAACTGTGGAAATGCACCTGGCAAATGATAGAGTAGCGTTTCCTAATATGTGCAGCTAGTTCTCATTGTGAATTTATAATGAATTTTCAGAAATTTCTTTAACCACTTGGAGCCCTTGAATAGCACTTCTACTTGACAAAAGTACAAACTATACTTCGTGGGAGAAAGCGATTGGCGCTGTTTTCAAAAGGATTTCATAAAAATTACTATACTTACAAGTTACATTACGTTTTTTTGTCCTTTTTATGTTTTCGCTGTCTGGTTCGAAATTATTAAAAGATGCTACAGTATGCATATTCCTAATAAAGGTTCATATTAATTATTTTAGTATCATTAGTTCTTACAGGAAAGTCTGACAAAGAGGATTTGACATAATTGATAAAGGTATAAATTACGGACAAGTCAGTACAGAAACTGACAAAATTCACAATATATTGACGGCATCCTGAGCACTCTGAATCTGGATCGCAGGCTTCATTTATGTTTTACAAGTTCGTGCCTGCGAAAGGGAAATATATATATATATATATATATAGCAAAAAAAATGTGAGCTAAAAATCATTACAGAAGACATGCACTCCGCAGTGCCTGTTGGCTGGGTGCTGGATGAGCCAAATTGGTCTTGCAGAACTAACACTGATTAGAGATCCACCATACTGGGTACAGTACATAGGTATTTGGTCCGACATCCTATTCATAGATATCTGTGGTCTTCGTGAACAAAGTCAGGTTTGATTGCAAGGCAACGGTTAATGCGACAGTTACCTTGTGGAAAGTCTGATCATATTTATCATTTCTCAAAAAAAAAATAAATAGCAGTAAATAGCAAACCATGTTCACAAATGGCACAAAATATGAAACATGAGGACTTGGGGGGAGAAGTGCTGTGAAGGGTAACAAACTCTAAAACACTGAATGTAATATAAAGTCCAAGGCCTAAAAGTTTGAGTTATTGCAAGCTGAAGCTATCTGTGTCCACTGTCGTTTTCAGTGTAACAAAAAAAAATTTACCCTTCATACATTACCACCAGTGTGCCCCCTAAACCAATTTGACGTGCCATCGACTGACAAGTGTTCTCTTTGAATGAAGAAAATTTCACATATTTTACATGTATTGGTATAGGGCTGACTCATGCAAATTTCAAGACATTTCTAAATTGACTCACAGAGTTTTGAAAATCTGAAATGATTTCGGGCACACTGATCACCACATGAACTTATAAAGGTGTTCATAATTTGAGTTCGTTTGCAATTTTAGAAGCAATGTTTTTGAAGCCAATTGATGTTCCTGATATTCGCTTGAAGCGAACCCCGTTTAAAGATAACCTCGGCAATTTACAGACTTCCATTTCCCACTGTACCAGATTCTCTCCATGGCCATCGCCATGGACACAGAATAGCAAGTATTTTTCACGTTGCTCATAATCAACACTGTTGGCGTCTAACACTCTTCTGATTTCATGCATCATGTCATTGGGGTCCATAGAACTTGTCGTCTTCATACTCCAGGTGAAGCGCAAGGACCGTGGCTTCACCACGTCATCAGCACCGCCGACCATCGGTGACCTCTTGCTGAACTTCGATGAGAGCTTGCTGAAGAGGGACAGATGAGAATTTTTGGCTCTCTCTGCTGATGATGCATCCGGTGCCATGGCAGGTGAAGCTGGTGGGCCGTTGAATCTTGCATGGTGTCTTTCCCTTGTCTGGCCGCTGTGAAACGTACTGCGATTGGCGGAGCCCCTGGGAAATCTTGCATGGCTGCTGGTCACAGTCGGTGAGGGAAGGAAGTGATGCCTGTTGCCCGGTGCGGTACTTGGTCTGGTGTCGTAACTGTCATCGATTGGTGGTAGTGCCATGCGAGTTGATGGATGCCCTGATGTCGAAGCAGACTTCTGATGTCTTGGTCTGATAGAGCTTGACGTATGTACCGAAGGTGGAACATCAATGCTGTCGCTTTGTCCGTTGGTTTTGTCTGGTGTTAGAGCTCTCTCTCCGTAGACATAGGTATTCCTCCTTGTCATTCCAGGTGGCAGAACACTATTCTTCTTGGAGGCTTTAGGTGTTGAAGATTTCTTCCTCGATGGAATTTCGGATTTGTTTGGATTACCAGCACTCCCCATGGTTTCTCTGTGACCGCCTACAGCACCATGCCCGCCAGATCTATGACGCCCGCCAGATGTCCCTATATTTTCTTTGAGACCGTCGTCCACTGCCGAACGTTTACTGTAGGAACTAGATGTGGAACTTGGTGCGTGGGAACCATGTGAGGTAGACTGACTGGTGACTGATGCTGACATATCACTCGATGGCCGGTGTTTCAGCGACAGACTGCTGCCTGATTGTGAGTCACCTCCCTCCAACGCTGATTTCTGACGACCTAGGAGTAAGTATGTTGCCATAACTTCATCATACTTGTACTGCGATAAGGAGTCTTCGATTTGTTTCCTGGTATATCCCATTCCTAACATGATGTCTATTCGTTTTATATCGTTAAAGTCCGAATCTGGCTCTTTGTAGGGTTTCAGGTCATCATCTTCATAACCAACATTCATCCACTTGTCTTTCATTATGGACTCCAAGCTTGCTCTCTTGAGCGGATTCAAAACGAGAAACCGCTTGAGAAGATTCTCGCAATCCGTCGACATGTAGAAAGGGATTCGATACCTTCCACGCAGAACTCTTTCCCGCAATTCCTTCAAATTTTGTCCATCAAAGGGGAGTGAGCCACTGACAAGTGTGTACAGGATAACGCCTAAACTCCAGACATCGACTTCAGGACCGTCGTATTTTTTACCTTGAAATAATTCCGGTGCTGCATATGGAGGGCTGCCACAAAATGTGTCCAACTTACTGCCAGGAGTAAATTCATTGCTAAAGCCAAAGTCCGCGATTTTTATATTCATGTCGCCATCCAGCAGTAAATTTTCTGCCTTCAAGTCCCTATGCACTACATGTTTTTGATGACAATACTGCACTGCTGAAACTATCTGTCGAAATTTTGCCCTCGCTTCTTTCTCCTTCATTCTACCGTGTGCGACCAAATAATCAAAAACTTCCCCACCGCTGGCATATTCCATGACAAGGTATAGAGTTTTCTCTGTTTCAATAACTTCAAATAATTTAACTATATTAGGGTGATCAAGTAATTTCATGATTCTAACTTCACGATGAACCTTCTGAAGACTGCTTGGATTCAGTTGTGTCTTGTCAATGATTTTGATGGCAACCTCCTTCCCGGTCGGTAGATGTTTGGCTAGTTTCACTTTAGCGAAATTTCCTTTACCGATTGTTTTCAGGAGCCGGTATTTGCCAATATGAGGTTGCTCGTCGCCAGTATTCCGATCACGGTTTCTACTTGATCGACTTGACGTGTTCGAGTCGTCACGATGGTGATGATGACGGTGGCGACCATGATGGTCGCGATCCTCATGAACTGTTTGCAGCGCCGGGCGAGTGGACATGTTGGATCGGATATCAATAGATTGGATTTCCGGACAAGTATCTTTAAACACCCTTATAGCTCTCACAAACTATATATGTTACTTCGCCACATAGCGCCTCCGTTGTTGTTTGTCTTGTCAGCAATCAATGAAATGGGGTTCGGCAGAGCTCACACTCACCGAAACGGCCCCTGCGAAATAATAATGTTCCTGTCTCGTTCTTCTATATCAAACTCCGGGACAGGCCTGTTGAGACAAACAAAACTGTATTCGTTGTGCATTGGTGTCCATCCAGATAAATGGGGTGATTTTATCTAGATCGCAACGGTAGCAGTCCTGAAGATCGCCGAAAATTCAAGGTTATAACCATACTACAAAAATGTATTTCTCCAAATTGAAAACAAGATGGCGGACGCCGACGATTCTTCGGTGATTCACAAATTTACATGATGTGCCTACCTCAAGATACTTGAACGTCGAGGAACAAAAAAATCTGGCCGCCTGCACACTTATGGCCGCGTACACCGTTGATATGAAGTGTGTGATTTGATTTTCAGATGTAAAGTTCCAACAGTAAGACAGTCCTGGCGAGTTTTGGGCTTGGTTTTGCACACATTCACGGCAAAACGCGACGCGTGTCGTAGCGGAAGCAAGGTGAAGTGTGCCCTCAACGATATGGTATATATTAAAACCAGTTGTTTTCTCAAACACCGTATAAAAATTGCTCGAAAATAACGTAAAATGGGGTTTGAGAAGTGTAGGGTGTGTAATCTTTATGTGAAAATTGCTGATGGCGACAAAGAAAGGTACAATGGATAAATATTACAAAGACTGGCGTTATGTAAATGATTGCCTTCACATTCAGACATGGCGAACTTTGAGGGGCACAATTGTCATCCGGGTACTTCATTTTCAACAACACCCGCTAAAGCTGATTGGTCAATCGTCTTTCTAACCGGCAAATTTGAAACACCGACTCGCATACCAAGCCTGCACAGCGATCGCTCTAAAATTACTCCGAAAAGCGATTCAGTCACGACATCCCGAAACAGGAGAAGAGGTATACTTCTTATGAATATTCTACAGCATTTAAGATATACCTGAAATAACTTTGGTGATTATACAAACTGTCGATCAGCGATTTTCAGAAATTTAAATGAAGCCCTTGGTAGCTTGGCATCGAGAACTGCCAAAATGTACATCGCTGTGAAAGAAACGACGGCCGCGGCCGTGTCGATCTGAAAAAAGTCTCACGCCATCTTTAGAACGAAACAGAAATCTGATTTGTATCGCAAGCTTTTAAATTATGTCCGGTTCGGTTACCAGTGATAGCCAAATACCGTTTGGTCATCAATGTTGCGGAATCGATTATGACTCTATCGATTCCGAGGACGTGTCAACAAAGAAGAGATCCCGCGTTCCGAACAACTCCCCGCCGAGTGTGATGAAACCACCGTCGACGAGGACCCCCCACTCGAAAGCCCGTCGAATTTGTGACGACTTTGATGTGCAGCCGGTTGTAGACCAGTTCGCAAGAGTTAAAGTTGGTCCTGACATTAGTACCCTTCCGGGAATCGAAAGCTCTGTCTTTTTAACACCGGATGACACCCCAGACGCGGATAAAGTTCCAGACAGAGACATACCTCGCCCCATTTCACCCCTTGGAGTGGCGCCCCTCAAAGAACCCTACCAACCAACACCTAGCCAGGAACAAACAACACCATGGACGATTGTAAAGCAAGCTAGGAGGAGCACCGACATCCCAAAATTTGCTCTGCCCGATGAGGACTTGGATAAAGCTGTCTCCAAGGAAACGGAGAATGATTCAGCACATAGGAAAGACACCTCTGCAACTACAGCAGAAGATCTCAGAGGAAATAAAAAACAAGACATCAAATTTGAAGGTGCAAAATGCAAAGAGGACTCAAATCCAATTTTTATTAATGAGAATCATAAAAAACAAGAAGATTACCAGACAAGAAAAAATGAGAAAGATGTTATGTCAGGACAGACAAACGACACAAAGAAATATTCCAGTCTCAATCAAACGGGAGATGATAAATGTACTGTTTTTGATGAGGAAGTTCTGGATAGAAGGAAACACTTGGGCGCCTCACCGGAGGTGCATTCAAGAAGCACGAAATTCCGTCAAACTACGAAAAAGCTTTCTTTGGATGAATACCTCACAGGATTAAACCAAAATATGGACAGAACGATTGGTCTGAAGATGGGACTACGTTATGTGGATATCATTGGTGAACTGATGGAGTATAACCTTCAATATCTAATATTTCAACATCTTGATGCTGAAGACCTTTATAGGTAAGCTTTGAAATTTCAGATGAGTTCAAAACAGAAATTATTGAAAGAATTTCCAATTTTCGAGAAATGACTTACATTAGTTTTGTTTTCAAAGCAAATATTACAAATTTATCTGAATTTCTTGAAAGACTTTTTACAATTTTCCAAAAATAATGAAATATATTTGTTTGCAAACAAAAGTTACGAATGGTGTATGTACTGTTTGCTTACAAAAGTTGCACAGGTTAAAGGGGTGGTTATGCATATTAATAATATACAATGCATCACATTGGAACAATTAGCATATTTGTTTTCCTGTACGGTAACTGTCTAAGTTAATTTTAAGTATTTGCAGATTTCCTTTATGGATGAACGCCAATATTTTCTCAGATTATCGCAAATTTTCCAGTTCAGATGTACCAATAGTTATTGTCATTTACTGGCATAATTCAATTACTTTTCTGTTAAACAACAGAGAGGAAGAAAAAAATGAACTGCATAAGATATGACAAACATCTCTGGAAACCCCTCCCCCTCCATTTCTCATGCATCAGCTTCTATGATTGACGATTTCTAACTACAAAGCAGTGCTCTAAATCATAAGATTGAATTCTAAGGATAATTACGTCCGAATCTAACCAGCTATTAAATGCTATACAGGGTTCTCCATTAAGGTGATTTTTTAGGGATGGGTCCATCCCTCTATTTTGGAGCAATCTACTCAAAGTTTAACAACTGTGTAAGAGAGTACATTTTCACAACAACAGAATATGCAACTTGTTAATTAATGTGTAAATTACCCCCCCCCCCCTCTTCTGTTTTTCCAGGTTGTGGTAAACAATGGGCTTTATATTGAGCCAGAGACCTCACATGCATTACAAGACAATTATGCAAATTAGTTGACAGATTTACATGACAATTAACATCGCTGTAGAATGTGCTTGTGGCTTCTTCATTTACATGATTTTATGTTATAATTGAATTTCAAATAGGAATTGTTGTGTCATGCAATGTTAGTTTGTTTCCTTGTGAAGATTTTTTTTCTGATCAAATTGCTTTCATAAGATTTATTTTATAGAAAAAAACTATTCCCAAAATGTCGGTACTTTCAGCCAATTCAAGGTAGAATCTGTTTATAAATGAATATCATTTTAACTTTCTGTTACTTTAGTCAATGTGATATAAATCCATGAAATTTTGTCCCATTTCAGAGTGTGCAGTGTCAGCAGTACATGGCAAAATGCCTGTAGATCAGATCCAGCTAGTTGGAGGCGACACAAGAAACAAGTTGAACTTGACAACCATTTCCAATCAAAAGTAAGTCCAAGATCATCTGATCTTTTGGTGCCAAACAAAAACTTTTAAGTATGACTCACTTACTACAGTTTTTAACTGAGGATTACAAAGTTGTCAAGCTCCCCAGGTGCAGCATAGATGTCGGCATTGGAATCAGAATCAGATTAATGTTTGCACTTCTTGTTATATACCCTGAGTGATGGCGCTATATTACTGGTATGAGACTTTAAAGCCCCACTAGCTGTACATGTAACTCTTGAAATTTGTTGACCTCAAAATATCTTCCTATTCTCTCCTGGTTTTCTCTGAATTCTACCTGCTGAAGGGATATGGGCTTTTACCGCGTTAGGCAACCATTCGTTTGTGAAACATTTGACAAGTAATTTCAAATTTTAAGTCATTTTGATTTCCCACCATTTTCAAAAATTGGTAATATACAAAGGAAACAGAACATAATATGTTACAGTTGAAAATGTTCACCCCTATGCATAACATTGGACTACTCTGTACAGTTTATGTGAAGATTTCAGTGCAGATATTGCATATTATGCACAGTTTTTGCTTTTCAGCATGGTGCTGCAATTTAATGTTTGGGCAAACATTCAATCACAGTGTAATCTTTATCTTATTCAAAATTGCATATACAGTCCAAACTGGTAGTTAACACACACATAATACACACATCTAAATTAGTAAATTCTCACAAACTTATTTTAACTTGAAAGTAAATCATGAAAATAATGCTGAAAGATATAGCTAGTGGGGCTTTAGTATGTAGAGCTCTAAACCATTACAGGGGAAAAAGTTGGCTAATCCAGTGAATAGCCAGTCAGTTTGCCCATGTAAAATGACTGTTGTGTGTAAAGAGAATCCAGCTATATGATGGTTCAAGATATGATCGCTCGTAACTTTCTAAATTGCTTCCTTCACAGGAGAATCCTCACAAAAAGTCCACATCCACCAGGTTGATGACACCAAGTGATAGAGGGCCTCTTGGAACAGTACAAACTATGGCAACTCCGTCCACATCACATTACACACCAACGCTGACAAACTTTGAAAAAAACTCCAAGGTGAGTTAGATGTTTGGGTAATTGTCATGGGGAAAAGCTTTTAAGGTTTTTGATCAGGAAGAATTTTGAATTGTTTACATTATTTGCCGGTGCTTATAGGAATCATTTCAGCGTTCAGAGATTGACAAACAAACATTGGTGACTTGCACAATTTTGTTACACATGTCTTTTGTATCCTACCATGAATTAAATTTCAAAACAGAATTGACAGTACTATGATGAAGTTTTGAAATGATGATGTGTGAAATCAGATATTTGTAGAAGTCCGTT
>LD348564.1:6757-21775 GCA_001465055.1 Ptychodera flava | reverse complement strand
GAGTTGTGAATTCCATCAGAAACATTGAAAAAGCATCTCAAATTTTGAGACATCTTGATTACATGCAAGGCACACCTTGGTTCTTTTGATGTGACTGTACAGGGTGAACAGACAAAATATCTTCGATCCCAGTTTTCCATGTACATGGGTCCAACTTCAGCATTGTAAACTATGGGATCAGACTGCTGTCTGGGGGTGAAAGCTTTGAGAAAAGTTTGGAAATTAACAGTACTAATAATAGAGTAACTTTTACTAGAAAATTGACTGCTTGATCTTGAAATCTTTTTCTGCTGTACTTAAAGAAAGCAAACTTTTCACTATATGAAAAAGGTGAGCAGGCTTACGGACAGATTTTAAGTCTTCAGACGCAAAGCTATGAATGTATTTGATGAAATAAAATTTGTATTTTTCTAGGAACAAAGTTTGCAATGTTTCCGGTAATTGCAAAGTCTACAACATCAAATAAACTTTAAACTATTTTGCACTGAATGTTTACACATTCCTCAAATCTTGGAGGATATTTCTTGATGATTGATGTACATATTTCTATAAACTGGACTCAAATTTTTTGTGATAATTGGCGTATCTACTGAACTTGTCAGAGTAAATGTGTTCAGAGAATATTGAGATGAATCAATGGATTTCATATATCACCTGTCAGACTGCCTTTGTGATGTTGAAATAAGCAGGACAAGTGAAAGTGTGCTTGAAACACTACCTGTGGCAATTTTGTATCAAACTGGGACCTGCATAGGGAACGGCAAACAGGTTCAATTTCCTTTTCATCAATGGACAATGTTTAATTACTAGAACTATTCGAATCAAATGGTGCTATGCCAGAGTGTACACATCTCAATAAGTGCTGGAGAAACCAAATGCAATTTCTTCATTGTAAATAGCTTACATTTTTAGACTTTTCTAAGAATCTATATCTAAATCTTTGATATTCACTGTAGTGACTTATATTCAATTTTTTTACATTTTTCTACTTGTGCTGTCCTCTTGTCTAGAAGTGCTCTTGTTTTGATACTTTTATAATCGTTTGATATTTTTATATGAACTTAGTGTAACATCTGAATCACTCCTTGGAGACCTTCAGTGTACATAATGTACTCAATTGTGTACTTAAACGTTTTTACAATGCAAATAATTTTCTGTGGTGTTTTTTGACATCGCTTTTGTATATCATCATATTACACATTCAAAGTGTACAGTTGTATTAAAACTTTCAAATCTAAACCTGGTAGTGGTACATTGCTCTGAAAGGTCGCATGTGTGATAATAGATTTGGCAGTTGTGAGTTTAGCAGTGTGGGGATTAAAAACAATAGTTTGGCATTGGGTGGAACCTTGAATTTGATCATGTAGAAGAGCAAGCAAAACAGTGCATCACCGATCCTACAAAGGTACACATTGTTCCTCCATATAATTTGTTTGAACTGTCATAAATTGACCTTGTAGTTAGCCGCTGCACACTACTGTGTTCTGGTACTGACCAATCACTGATGAGGTCGTCCTGTCTGACACTGAATTTGTGATCATACGGATTGTATTGATTGTATCTTTAACCTGATTGGATGTGGCAACAGAGATGGCACCAATGCAACAATGTTTCACAATGCTCAATTTAAACAGCTTTATTCTGCTTTATGACCTTTTGTGTGCTATACCTTTTCACGCCCTCTGTCAATCTACCCTATTGAAAACAATGGTGATGTAACAAAATCTGGTGGTAAATGGCTTCAAGCAGCAATCAAGGGAGCCCTCTATAGTTGGGATGGAATTTTTCACTTTGTGTTTCAGTCGGCTGTTCAAATGGTCAGATGTGTGGCACGTCATCAAGTTTAACTTTTTCATGATCAAAAATAAAATCTTTCATTTTTGAGACTTCAGACCTACAGCTTGTATCACTGTATCCTCCTAAAATTTGTTTGCATGCAATTGTGGCTTATTTTAGGCCTGTTCACCCCAAATTCCTTGTAGGCAAGTCCAAACTTGCCATTGATAACGATAGGTTTGGGTCAAACCATGGTGGTGGAAGGGTTAATGAAAAGCACTGCACTGAGAATTACCTGAATATCACACTCAACTTCAGTGATGGACTCAAGCAGTGTAATTTACACATACAATTTCAAAGTTTAAAAAACTGATTTGATAGAAAGTCTGAAAAAAGCTAAAATGAGGCTATTTCTGGTGTGGCCTAAATTAACCTACATTATATTTTAGTTATCAGACTGAAAGATGAACAAATCTGAGGAATAAAAAGGTTTCTAGGTGTTTTACTACAATGTGGTGATATCTCAGTTGACTGAGAAAAGCTAATACTGTGATCTTGACATGTAAATGCAACACAAACATTGCCACAGCTATTTGTTACTGAGTGATGTTTAGTGACATCAATCCTCGATGATCATTATGATGTAAACGAGAAATTACAGTTATAAATATTATGTCAAAAAACCCTTACTTGTCCCCTGTGTTTTGTTACTGAACTATTTCAGTGGCTTTGTGTTATGTCTCAGTGCCATGTTGTCCATTAACCCTTACACCGCTATAGTGTGACATCAAAAATGTCTACTGTTATTTGAGAATGAGATGACAAACAAAGAAGATCAAGCAGACTTTACTACTCTAAGCTAATCAATCTTTGCAGTCCCGAGGATGGTCCTTTAGACATAAAACTACAATTTTTGCTTTAAAAAAATACAAGTGTTTTGGGTACCGGTAACTTGACCTATTCAGAATTCTATTTAAAACCCACAGACCCTAATTTTTGGGCACTTTGAAAAATCATGAACAGTTTTGCCAATTTTTGCTGTTTTTTTTCATAGGTACCCTATTCAAAATAATCAAGTTCCCAACCAACAGACCTACTCTTTTTTCTGGAGATATGTTATGGGAAACAGAAAAATTTTAGCCTTACGGTTGAATATTCATCAAGTATCACGAAAAAACAATTTTGACATGTTCATGTGAATGATGACGTGATTTGCATATTGCTAAAAATAGAATGTAAACTTACTCCTCTGGGTCAAGTGCATCAAGGACACAAAGGCCAATGTATCTATTTGCCCTGTACATCGCAGTGAATTCTATTCAAAGTCCGCATGTTATTAGACAATGGAACAGCAAAGCATATGGAAATGTTTAAATAAAAAATACAGTAATACAATTATACTGTGATATCTCTTTTTAACAGCTTGTGTCAGCAACATATGGGGTACATACATGAAATGATCTATTCTTTTCTTGCTCTTGACACCGAAATTGATAAAACATCGGATGCCGTAAGTGCAGTTCGATTGGGAGAAAACATACAAGCTGTTCATATAAAATGAATAATGCTGAACTATAAAGACAGTTTATCGACCAAAACCGCATCCTGATTAGAAAAGTGGATGGTATACAATATTTTGCCCAAGCCGATCAGTTCAAGTAAAGCTAACAAGTGCATTTGAAATTCAACAAATTCAAACATATGACAGGCATGATATTTATGAGTATACAGTACATCTGCAATCAGTATGTGGAAAATAATTTGACCCTTCACAGTTTACACTGACCAGGAAAGGCAATTTCCATACTGTTCCTTACAGCTGTATGGTGTCTTCATTGTCCTTGCATTGTACCGGTATTATGTGTACACATGTATCTACATGATTTAACAAAACACTATAATGATAGATGTATATTGTTATGCACCATGCAAACATCTTTTACACTGTGTACTTGGGCCAAGTAGAACAAAGAAATGGTCCTATTGATTAGTTTATGTTTGCTGACTTTGGAATCTTTCTTCAGTACTTTTACAAATTAGTTGCAAATATTTCTTCATTACACTTTTGGCATGACTGAAGAATGCTATGCCCATACTGAAGAATTTTGCAAATCGACATAGTTCTACGAGGTCCAGTTACTTCAAACAGCTGTGGGAGGGCCCCCTAAGAACACCTGATTGCTTTCATAATGAAGATTGAGTCCTGTCATCTTCAGGTGTGCTGCACCTTTTATGCTCAGAGACATTGTACTTGTTGTGTCATTCATGGTGACGTGCTGCACCTTTTATGCTCAGAGACATTGTTCTTGTTGTTTCATTCACCGTGACGTGCTGCACCTTTATGCTCAGAGACATTGTTCTCGTTGTTTCATTCACGGTGACGTGCTGCACCTTTTATGCTCAGAGACATTGTTCTTGTTTTTTCATTGAAGGTGACATCGTCTCAAAATTAATTTGTTTGAGAGTACATTTTGTTTCTATCTCATGGCAGTTGCTTACACTCAACTGGCAGTCAATATTATAACATTTCAAGGAATATTTATAATTTATGAAATATGACAAAAGTTTCACTGTATATTGTTTTGGCATGTGAATCTGAGCAAATTTTTTTGCCTTTCTGACCTTAGAACAATTTTGAAGCCCTCACATGTGGTACAAAGTGCTAGAAAATATCATACTATAACTATGTACATTTCTGAAGAGCTGTGGGACATCCATGTATGAATACACAACCAACATGACAGACTTAATCCTTTGAGTGCCAAAGTTGATATTTGTTGCCTTTATAAAATATAACGCCTACAATTTCTTTCAGATCTACACAATTTTTTTCTAACTTTTCCCAAAATTTTGGTCAAAAAGTATAGGCCATGAAAATTTATGTCCATTTGGTCCAAAAACATGGACAAACTTATAGAAAAATTCATAAAAATTGGTAAAATGTTGCCCTGATATTTTTTTTCAGAAAAATTACAGTGCTAAAAGGGTTAATCCTATTACAGCTTGACAAGCTGTGGATATTAGAGGAAAATCCCTGTCTTAATATGTTTGTTGTTTGTCATAATTCTGGTGTTTTTCAAATAATCGAGCAAATTCTCGATTTGGATTTGAACTAACAAAGAACAGGACCCAGTCACCTAGCGACAACAGTCCATATGTTCTTTTGCATACTCTGTATGACAGATAATTCTTGCTGGGTCAACTACAGTCTCCTAAAAATGATCCATGAAAATATAAATGCTGGTATTCCCATGGAGGACATCATACAGCTTTGTTATTTTTGTAGATGCCCTAAGGTGATAAATGCTCGAGTTGTGTTTCAATATAGGTACTTTTTTGGAATACATGTCATGGTACCTGCTGTATTCATTAAAATTCATATTTACTGAAACTGCGCAGATGTACACTCTGCTTTGTCATGTGGCATGATTTGTCATTGAATTCTACAATGCAAGTGGAAGAGCAGGGCAGTAGAGGAAATCAGATGAGATATTTTGTACCGTCAAGTATCACTCAGCTACATTAATCATGTTGGGCTTCAGTCAATTTGTTCAAATTTAGCATCACCAAATGGTACACGCTCACTGGAGTCCTGAGGTCATTGTCAATATGTTCAGCAAAATCCTCAACTGATACTATAACATGTCACTTTTGCTGATGTGCATCAGTGGCAGTCTGTGACCTTTGTTGATTGACTCTGCAGTGACTTTTGTGTCTGTATAATATTCTGTGCACTCTGACTACCCTCTGTAATACAAACTGTCCAATTTTATTTCCTTATGTATTATAGACCCTCCTTCTTTTCTGTATTCATGACTGCTGCTGTACTTCAGATACCTGTGCACTACAGACAGTCTGACATTATTCTCTGTTTATAACAGACTCTCCCTGTACTTCCCTGTGTACTATAGACAGTTCGATATAATTTTGTTTATCCACTGTACTGTCCTATGTATTCTTGACTGTCAACATATTTCTCTGCTTACTACAGATTATCTGTTGTATTCCTTTGCGTGTTTCAGACCATTGTCTGTACTCCCCTGTATATTATGAACCATCCTCTGTACTTCACTCTGTATTGTGGAAAAGCCTCAGTATGTCCCTGTGTATTATAGACCATCCTCTGTTATATCCTCTGTAATATGGACAATCCTCAGTACGTCCCTTTGTATTATGGACCATTGTCTGTACTTCACTCTGTGTTATGGACAATCCACAGTACGTCCCTCTGTATTATGGACCATCCACTGTACTTCCCTGTATTTCACGTGCAATCCATTGTTCTTACACATACATATTGGAGAAAGTCAACTGATTCACTCTGACACACCTGGCAGGCAATGGAACAGTCCACTATGATGTCATATTTCTGTAACTTAATCACAATTGATCCAAAATCAGCTGCACTGTTGTGTGTTGTGGTATCTCTGGGCACACTAGAGTGGATCATGGACCTTATACACATATCTGTACATGGGGTCAGTTGATACCGGTCCACTGCACTGATGTGTGCACGACTTCATCGTTTTCATTGAGTGAGCAGAGCAAGACAGTTTTCTTGACGTTGGAAGCCAGTCTGCCGTACGCCACCACATCCAACGCACTGAGCTTCTTTGCGAATGGCAGACAAACTGCTACGTAATATGAATGGAACAGAAACGGGTCACCTGTAAGATAGAATATCAAACAGAACATTTATCAATACTTTCAAAAGTAGGGTATTACCCTGACAGGCAAGCTGTACCCTTCTCTGTCTGTATTGCTGAGAATTTAAAAAATATAGGTGTATCACAGACAGTAGAGGGGGACCCTGGCCTCTACTGTTGATGGATGCATCTATATGTCAACATACAACTTTAAAGTTTGTAGGTTATGTGTACCAGTACTCTATGAACTACTAAAAGTGTGCCAGTGGTGTGCAGTGTACTGATTATGAAAGAAAATGCTTGAAAATCACACAAACAAATTAAAAATTCTTGAAACAATAGAGAGTACTATAAAACTAACAAAATAAAAGCATGGTTGTGAAAGCGTCTGTACTTAATATTGTAATATTGATACAGAAATAAAACATTCTGCCCCAGCATATGCTCTTCCTTACATTTTTTTAGCATATTTAACCACTTTAGTGATTTAAATTTTCGCCCCACAAACATCTGAGGTCTCATCCTCAGCAAAGACTATTCTCAAGATCCCTACATGACCTTACATCCTGGCATTTTTTGCTGGATGCACTATGGAATGCACAGCATGTTGGTGTGAGTTAACTACATGTTTTTGTTTGAAAATACAAAGTCACCTTTGCAATTCAGTACAAAATTCAGTTAAAATGGCTGTGAAAGTGGGTTGGGTCAGACAGCGGACTTGTACAACCTGAAAATCAGTGTAAGGTCATGCAGATGTTACAGTGGTAGCTTGAAGGTATAAGTATCACGACCCTCTGTGTTCTGAAGTTTTGAAGTGCTTAACATCTATCTACACCATATCAAGGTGTAAAAGAAACTTTTGATACTAAGGAAATCGTGGACGAGAGCTGGTCCTTGAAATCAGTGAACACACAAATGGTCGGCACAATCTTCATTAGAAAGAATAGTTGTCACTTATGAGCATATTTCAATTTTATAACTTTATCAGATGGAGACATTCCATGCCTCAACTATGATAAGCACTTCAAAGGTTAAAGTACACCTTGTA
Organism: Ptychodera flava; assembly: GCA_001465055.1. Lineage (NCBI taxonomy): Eukaryota > Metazoa > Hemichordata > Enteropneusta > Ptychoderidae > Ptychodera > Ptychodera flava. The sequence continues at coordinate 14,305 of LD348564.1, read as the reverse complement.
TAATCCATGGTTACTGTAATGAAACGGCAATTTTAGAACCTTGAGTCTTATCAGTTACACTTTAACTTATTATCACTTATACAATCATAGAATAACAAAGATTAGACATAACCAACTTGTAAATTATCATTAGCTGTCACTAGTACTCTTGCCAAAATACTGAGTCAAAATATCCATACGTCACACATAAAAAATTAATACCCTAAGGGGTCTTTTCTCGGAATTCTTTCCACACTGGGATATGTGGCAATATGGCAGCTGCTCGACAGAAAAAGCCTGAGGAAGTTCTTGAAGGAATTGGTCAGGATTTCTTGACATGTTCAATCTGTCTTGACCTCTACAAGACACCTAAACTACTGGAATGTCAGCACACATTTTGTGAGCAGTGTTTGCAATCTTTGGTTGAGAGGAAACGTAATCTAACCTGTCCCATTTGTTGTGTCGAGTTTGAACTTCCCGATGGCGGCGTGACAAAACTACAAAATAACTTGTTCATAAATTCTCTGTTTGACGTGGTTCCATTGAAGAAGGAAGAGCAAACTGACACAGAGCCTGTGTGTGAGTTTTGTGAAAAAAGGGATGCATCGAATTTCTGCATCGACTGTGAACAGTATTTTTGTGAGAAGTGTGGCAGTAAAGTACACAGTAAAATGAAAGCAGTCAGCTATCATACAATGCATACAGTTGAGGAATACAGGGATCCAAAACTGGGCAAGTCATCAACGATGAGAACAACAGAACGCTGTAAAGTTCATCCAAGAAATGAGGTCAACTATTACTGTGATAGCTGTGAGATTCCAATCTGTTTGGAGTGTACAATTATTGATCATCGACCTCCAGAGCACTGCCACAGATATCTTCACAGTGCAGTGGATGAATACACTGACTTCTTATCCGATACAGTGGCTGCTTTAAAGATGAAGGCAGTCGAGGCTGTTAAAAGTAAAGACATGGCCAACAAAATGTTGGAAAAATACAAAAAGAAGCAGGCTGAAAATGAGGAAAGGGTGCAAAGTATGGTTTAAGACCCTGGTGAAGAAAATTCAGACAGATGATTCCGTGGTGCAAACATTGAGGGAAAAATACAGAATGCGACAGAAATTTCTAGAAACCCAAGTTGATGATCTTGATTCAAAATACAACAGCATTGTCCATGCGTGTACATATATAGAGACGATCATAGACCGTGCAAATTCATGCAAACTGATGCACACTAGAAAAGAAGTGAGTGAGAATCTTCAAAAGTTAATGCACCTTGAAACAAAGCCAGAGATCATAGATGACGAGGTCACTGTCAAACTGTCACACAATGAAGATTTCAGGTTTCATGAACAGCTGGGTGAAGTTAGATGTGACGTGTGCGTGTCTAAGTGCAAAGTGAGTGATGTCCCCACACACATCATGAAGGGTAGTTCTGTTGGTCTGACTATCGTGACAAACGACAGATTTGGCGAAACTGTCCTAAACCAAGATGTGAAGGTTAAGCTGACCAGACCAGACAGAGTAACAGAAGATATCCCAGTGACAGATAATATGGATGGCACTCATAGCGTTGTCCTACATGGACATATTGAGGGCACTTACTCAGTTGCCATAACAATTGGTGAGCAAAAATTGCAACTACCGGGGTCACCATATGAAATTTATGCTATGCGTGGACTGGTCAAATCTATCGGAAGCACAGGGGGTGATGAAGGCCAATTCAATGGTCTCAGATGTATTGCTGTGAACATGGATGGAGATTTAGTGATTACTGACCGCTTTAATGGCAAAGTGCGAGTAATAGATATCGACGGAAACTGCATAAAAATCCTGAAATTCACCCAATTTAGTGAAAGATTCATTCCGTGGGGAATTGCCGTATCCAGTACAAATGAGTATTTTATGACGGACAGGGGTAATAATCAGATAGTAGTCAGCGATCAAGATGGAAATGTTCTCAGGAGTTTTGGAGATGGAGGAGGCTATCCGTGTGGTATTACCATCAGTCCAATGGATGGCAGTGTTTGTGTCAGTAACTGGAATGGAACAAGTACAGATAAGGTAAACAGATACGGATCTAGCATACACATCTATGCCCAGGATGGCACACACATGACATCTTTTGGAACTTTTGGTGGCCCATATGACATAGTAATTGACCATCAGAACTTCACGTATGTGACCGACTATAACAACCATTGCGTAGAGGTATTTGATGCAGATTGCAAGTTCTCACACTCATTCGGCCGTGAAGGAACGGAAGATGGACAATTCCAGAATCCGACCGGCATTGCAATGGACAGAGATGGAAACCTGTATGTTTGTGATACAAGCAACAGAGTCCAGAAATTTGACAGCAGGGGACAGTTTCTGTGTCGAATAGACTGTGACAAAGATCAACTGTCTTGGCCGAGAGGAATAACTGTAACTGATGAGGAAATCATGAAAATACTGGTTGTTGATGGAGACAATGATTGTGTCAAGGTATTCATTGAATAATGCTCTCAGAAGAACCAACAGATTAACACTTGACTCCACTACTGGTGGTGATACCTTCATGTCTTCTTTGTACTGACTGTGTACATCATTTTAAAGCATGTCTGTCCGACTTTTGTTTCCTGTAAATTTCCTTCAAACTGTTGCTGCCAGAATTTGAACACTACTCTTACTGACTATGTCCACATTCCTTGAAGGAACTATGAGGAAAACTATCCAATGAAACAAATAGAGAGTAATGTACATACTAGTTGACTCATATATGTATAATTTTAAACTCCAGATGCTCTGAATGAATTTGAATAATGACAAATTCTGAGATAATTTCATACATGCATTTTTCTTTGAATGGAACGTGTCAAAATTCATGATCAACAAGTCATCGCTGATGACACAGTCCCCGCTCGCACCATTAATTGATATGCACATGCACACTACAACACAATGTCTGTGTGCCAAGTATGAACAAAATCTGTACAGGGATAGTTGAGTTATGGTTCAAAAACATGAAAAAATTGCAAAAAAAAATAGCCGACTGGTGGTCATATTGGATGGTATCGCGAAATAAATTGATGTGCATAGATATGCCATAGTACGTTATCTGTGTATCAACATTGAATGAAATGGGTTCAGGGATAGTTATGATTCAAAAACACGAAAAAATCGCGACAAAATGGCCGCCCGGTGGCCATATTGGATCATATCACGAAATAAATTGACGTGCATATGTACACCACAGTACTTTCTTTATCCTTGCACACAGTTTGAAAAAAATCGGCTCGGGGTGACAGAGAAACGGCTGCTGACGGACAGACGGGCGGGACCCAATCTATACATTCCCACCGGACTGCGTCCACGGGGCCTATAAATCACGCACAAAATGCACTATGAACTGAATATGCTCCTGTGTATCAGATACATGGTCACAGAAAATGTTGAATTACCAAAGTTGAGAAATGTCTGATTGACTTTGCAGATTTTGTCACAAGGAAGTTGAAACATGAAAGCATATGTTTTATTTTTGTACTTACTGTATTTCGAACTTGTAAGCAATACAGAATTTCCAACTCTACAGCATATAATTCTAGGATTTTCTAAACATCCCTAACCAAACCTTGATAATTAGGAAACAATTATACAAACTATACATGAAAATTAAAAAGTGTTCACCTATATTTCCAAGATTTAGAACAATGTTGAAAGGAATACTGGATATGGAAAAATATATTGCAAAAGTAATAGCAAAGTAGAAATTCATAACACAAAATGGTCACTACTGAAAAATGTGTAAAATATTTTGTTTCTCAAAGTGCTTATACTTCAATTTTTAATGCCACTATTATGTTTGTCTTTATTTTGTTCATCTTGTTGTGTGTTTGTATTTTGTTTTGAAATAATAAAATTTAATGCTTTCAACTTTTTTCAATCCATTTTAAGTTAAGTGGCATTGTTTTCTGAAACTTTTATGGAGCGAAATGGGAATGAAATGCTTTCAAAAGCTGGTTGAATGGTTGAAATGTTAAGTGTTGAGATGCACTAATAAGTTAAAGCTCCATTACCAGTTCCTTTTTCGCATTTTTTAAAGATGTTTACACATCAGCCTCAAAACAGTCTACTGTGATCGGAGTAAAGTTGTATGGTCATCATCAAGTAGGTCCTCTTGTGCTCCGCAAATGAAAAATGATTGTAAAGTGGAAGTACATATTTGCTGCAAATTCAGGCAAAACTGGAACTACAGAGTCCTCTTCACTAAAGCATGTTGTTTGGTCAATCAACGCTGTCTTTCTCAAATTCCTTTTGCAGACACATTGAACAGGAAATTCTATGAGATTAAGGATTTGAAACCAGTGGGTTGACTTGAATACATGCCATCATAACTGCTGGCCATCCCGGTACTTGGGGGTTCTTATGTCATTTTTGTGTTACAGCGCAGTCAAAACTAATAATTGAAGTTCGGATTTTCAATAACCAAACCAATATTCAAAGTTTCAACATACACAATGACATAACTTTCAGTTCTGCTTTTTTTCACATAATTTCTGTTTCATTCACTCTTCTGTATCATCTGATTTCTCATTCACCTCACTCACTAGCATTTCACCTACTGACATCACTCCATGGTGAAGAATAAGTTGTAAACATGCAAAATAACATATTAATACAGGAAAATAGTTTCACAATGCTACCTGGATAAATTAGGAAGTCTCCGCCAAATTTTCCACCAGTTGTCAGATAGTATCCTTTCTCCCAGAAATGTTTGAAAACATGGAAACGGAGCCGTTCATGTTCACTGCTGGGAAAATTCCAGGAAGTCACCTCTTCATATCTGGAATAAGGGCTAACTGTAAAACAGAAAGATGTACCATGTTGAAATAACTGATACGATTCATTGATTATTGATTATGAAAGTGTTTGCATAAGTTGAGAAGCATATATACAAACGTACTTTCTGTGGAATAAATCACTGCATTGGTATGCCAAAAGAAACCCTAGAAAATCACTGGGGAATATGGCTAACTTTTTCTAGCTCACCATCCACTATATATAATCAATATTATTACTTTGTGTATCCAGACTGTAATATGATAAGATCACAGCATAGCCTCTTTGCATAGGATTTTTACTGATACGTGTACTTTCAATTGACAATAGAATGTAGCTGTGAATAGATTTGAAGTGTATGACAGTGATTTTATCAATACCCTATGTTGCAAAAAATCATGACCGGTTTCATTTTCATGCCAAAACTGTCACTGAAATACTTACCACATGCTATTTAGTTAATGTCTGTCACTATAAAAATGGTAATAGCACATCTTCAAAATCACGTGTAATTTACAATTTCATTCCACAATGCTATCAGCCTAACTATCTTAATGAATTCCCCCTTCCTTTCTTTGCCATCAGTAATATCATATGCACTGAATATTTGTCATTCGTTTATTTACATTTGTGTAGTTCAGGGAAAATGATGACACCTAATGTACACATCTCAATGTTACCAACAGAACTTCAATGTCGACATTTTATTATGTAGTCAACAGGACGGAGAAATATGGTTATGGATACGTTAAAGGAGATTTTGATATTGTAATACTTTATTTACAACATCTTGGCCTACTTAACATTGGATTTTACAAACGTTTCTCTTTCTCAAAATATTGAACTAAATAAATCTCCCTAACAAATTCTTTTTCTGATGCTTATGTTGTAAATTTAACAGCTGAGTGTGAACGAAGTATTTGTAAGACACATAATCCAAAATATCTGTCGAGATTGGTCAATTGAGAGTCAATTAGGCAATGATACAGACAATATGTCGGTCACAAGTCATTGTTACCTCACCAGGTAACAGTTTGGGGAACTGTTACCTGGGTAAGTTGAAAGTGCTGTCTACACATGCACACGTCTAGAAAATGTAAACGAAGCCTGTCCGCCTGTGACCGAGAGAGTAACAGCAGGGAAATTTCTCGATTTTTCAGTGAGGAAAATGAATGAGATGTGCTAAAAAACATATAGACTAGCAACATTCAGGTAACAGCACCTATTTCTGTCCCCCCCCCCCAAAAAAAAAGTTTCACAAGGCTGTCTGTCAAGGGAAAGAGACTGTTACTCTTATGGCAAGTTAAATTGTGTATGTTGGTACGTATAGCTGTACAAATATCTTTAGTACATATATGCTAGTTGGCATTGAGAACATATACAAGCTTGTCAATACACACTTACCCACTGCAATTCTGACCATATAAACACACACTTACCTGTCAGAATTTTGACAATAACAGCTTGTAAACGCACACTTACCAGTTGGAATTTGAACCATACAAGCTTGTAAATTGAAATGTTCCGCCTGCTTCTTCTCTTTGTGTTGCTCAACCACTTTTGGAGGACGGGTCACTGCTTCGAGTCCGTCACTGCAGGTGTTCTGACTGACATCAACACCTCCAAGTCTTTCAACGTCAACCGACATCTCACTTCCCTGTCTACTAGTACTAGCAGATGAGGTCATTTCTTCCTCGATGGCACTGCTTTCCTTGTAGCTACTGACGCAGACACTGTTATCATCCCCAACTGTGCACACACTATTGTCTGTGGCATTTCCCCTGGCATCCATAGCTTTCTGAATACTCTCCATTAACTTGGCCACATTTTCACTTTCAATGCCGCCTTCCTTCAGCATGAGTTCAGACGAAGCAATTTGATTCTGAGTGTGTAAGTCCTTCCGGCTGACATTTGACCATGGATCTGATGACCCCTTTGTGCTGCAAGATTCAGCACGCTCTGAAAATGGAACCTGTGCTGTATCCATGGCAACATTTCTTTTGGCAGTCGTCAAATCAAGTGCTTCATTTACTTCTTCTTTGGTTTCTATCTTTGAAACATCATCCACAGGCACTGATGGCATAGCTGTAGCTGTAGCAGTAGCAGGTTCAGGGGGGCTTGTTTTTGTTGAAACCACTTTGACAGTTGAGAGATCTAGCGCCATTTCCTCTGTGTCCTCTGAAATCAGTCTTTGAGCTTTTGCCGAAGTTTCTTGATCTTTCAGTGACTTTTCTGCACCTTGCTCTTCAAGTTTTCTCTTCTTAGCAACTCTTCCCGCATCTATGACATCCGCTATCTGTCTTAGTCTCTCCTCTCTCTCTGTTTTCATAATAGCTTTCTGTCGATGGAATAAAAGGATACCTTACACCTTACATGTATAAATATGTGAGTTAGTGACCTACAGAGAGGGCAGTACACTTTAAGCCTATGCATGGAATACACAGTCCAAAAATCCAAACCTGAAGAAAACACACAGTAGTAAAATATACACACTGTCTCCTGGCTACTAGTACTGTGGATGTCATTTTTTCTGTTGGTATTTTACTACAGCTTTTTTTATTCTTGTGTATGATGTGCTATGAAATTACCTGCTTTAAAATATATTACACTGATTTCGATACGTTTGGCATTTGCATGAATGATAAGATGACAAAGCACTGTTATCTTTGAAACACTTGAAGAATGATTGACTCTGCAAAACCCATGAAAGCAGGTTTCCTAGTTGTCATCAGTGTGTGAGAAATGACA
>LD348563.1:54616-66556 GCA_001465055.1 Ptychodera flava | reverse complement strand
AGCCATATCAATGACAAAGCAGGGGTTGCTCCACGGTTACCGCATTGACACATATTGGAGCAACGTGTTGTGTTCTGGGGGAAGGGAGCTGTGAGGGTTTTCCTCCCTCACTGTAGCGGGAGGGGGATTCCCTGTAGTTATTTTTCGTCTCCGTATCCAATATTTCCTTACTACTGAGGGTCAACGTCAGATGATGTGAAGGCTACTCTAGAATTTCAGTTACGTTCTGGACACAACCTAAATTCACTGCCCCGCTCTTAAGTCTCCTCATACTCCCTCTGGTGATAGTAAAGGGTGACTTGAAAGTTTGCTATGTCTATAAGGGGGACCTTAAATACTTCTGTTCTGAACATTTGATTGTCATGATTCAAATGTTGGTAATTCCTAAACAAAATCTAGATAGATTTTTTGCATTTTTATGACTTTTATCTCAAAATAATCTAAAAATGTATCAATGCCATGGATTTTCATACAAGCGACAAGTTGGCCTTGAACGGAGCAGAAGCTGCAACTGTTGATATTTGTTTCAATATCTCTATGCAAGATATCAAATATAGTTTCTTGCCGTCTCCCTTACAGCATGCTGAAACTAAAAACATACCTTGTATATATGAATATTGGTATAAATGAATTAGAGGCAGGACTGAAAGTCCTTTGTTAATGATACAAAGGCAATGTAGCCGAATATAGGCTGTGTTGGTAAACTGAATATTTGACAGATCAACATGCTGTAGGCAGTAGAGCAAGAACGCAGTTTTATCAACTGAACAAAATTATTGTGACAATTATCAAAGTTAATGCAGGTGCAGCACTGTCACTGCCTACTGGCGGTGTCACTGACCGGGTGTCACTCACACTGCACACCGGCAATGGCATAATAGTTCTGACTCTGATGTAGTTGAAGAAATGTCTGGGTTGTAGGACGCCGATGACAATGAATCGTACATGTATACTAGATCAGGCCGAAGAGCAACACATAAAAGACCAGGAGACTTAACACTTATCAGAGATTTTTGAATTCTGACATATGCGAACAATCATTTATTAGAGAAAAAATGGGCCACAATACTTGATATTCTGCAAATCAACGATGAAAAGTGGCACTTAGACTTTTTCACAAAAGTCGCTTAAAATCATTATATATATACCATTTATTTTAACTTGATGTTCAGACAGTGAATGACATTTTCACATTCTCATTGTTCAATAACGCAAAGGGAAAAAATTGAAAACTATAATTTAGATTAAAATGTGTGACTGAATGGGATTATTTATATTTATACCAAAGTTACTCAAAACTAAAATTTTGAACACTACATTATTTTTTACCAAATTTTCCAATATTAAAGTCAAAATTTCAGACACTGATAAATCCATAAAGTCCACTGATGCATTTAAAATTTTATTAATCTGGTAGCACAACTGTGCAATACATGTTTATTTTTAACGTGTATCCCAACATGTATCCCTAGGGCTATATGATAAATTGATGGGGACTTGAAAAAAGTTTAATCGTGATGACTTATTTAAGGTAAAATGCGCCTCGAGGACAGAGAGTCGAACTCTAAAACTTTTAAAATTCTTTTCTAATCTACCATTTGTTGGATCACATTTTAAAGCTCTTGGTGTAAGAAAAATTGCACCTTCTTAGATATTTTTGAAAATCCAAAATGTACTTTTTCCCCATATAGTCAACACTGGGTTGACAGCCATTTTGAATTTCAAATATTATTCAATTTTGAGTAATTTCTTTCTCAAGTACCACTCTCACTTTTTCAGGCGCATAGTACTTTATGACCAAGACAAGACGGCAATGAACAAAATTCACAAACTAGTAACATCAGCTTGTCTTAGTTGAAACATTACCTACCCTCATTGTTCGAACTACAAAGTTTAGTTTCTGTATTGATTTATGCAGAGTAATGGCGAGGCGGTTTAACCGGTCTTCAATCTTTAGTAAAGTTTATTAAATAATGCCAAAAATTCGGCAACACACAAGTAGCCTTCTTCAGGATAATTATGATAAAAATAAAATATACAATTAGAGTGATAAAAACTACATAACATTGAATAAGCCTCTTATCGATGATTGAAAACTTAAAACTCAAAACAGTAAAATGTATGAGCTGTTACAGGAAAGTATACTCAAGGTGTACAAATATATGGATAAAAAATCACAAAACGAGAATATTTGAAAAAAAAAAGACTCGATTGTCTCCGAAAAAAGAAGAAGATTGTTGAAAATCGTAGGACATCCGTAAAGAGAGTGCCAATAGGCGGAAATGGCATAGGATGGAAATAATATTGGCGCGAATGGGTAGAAGAGTCTAATACCATTTTGATCAGTGTGCTGCCCGTAAGGCTGAAGTGTTAGGCCGGAATGCGCCAGAGGCAGAGAAATAAGACCATCTAGGTTAAAGAAAAAGTCGAGGTAAATGGGCAACCTAGTTGGAGTAAAAAAGAGGCCGGGGTTAAAGGGACAACGCAGACAGATGTCAAAAAGTGAATATTAACCATACTTTTTATAATTAACAAATCAGGTATCAGGTAAGTGTTTCTTGTACAATAATTTGCACAACCTATTTTTAATCTTCATTTAAGACAGAGTGGATGAAAGTTTCCTTTCTTATATTTTCGAGGCGTTAACTGGCACAAGACCACTAATTAATATCCCATAGGCCACCACACTAACGACATAATGTGCTGAGTGTATTGTCTGAATATTCGGAGCCTCACATGAGTTTATAAATAGAAATGCACCACTAAAGTTCGTTTCCGATCTTAATATATTAGGCCCTACTGTCGCATGATCTTGAGTCTTATAGAGGCGCTTCCATCTCACTCCAATTGAAGTTGAGGAGGCTTATGTTTACAAGCAATTATCTTTATCAACAAAAAAGTCGCACACGAGCAGCGCGCACCCACCGATGCTTTATAAGTAAGAAATACAGTGTGGGTCGTATCTCCAATGTACTGTCATCAGTGTGTTTTACTCTTTGGTTATACAATTTTGGCATCACAACCGATTTCATAACTAAGAATCAGAGCGGCAAACAAAGTTAACATACGTGGAGCAACAGCCACCTGTTTCCACAGGGAGGTAAATGAGACAACGCCCATGGTTCGAGCTAGTGCAGCGTTCAAAGTCCAACTCTCTCTTTTAAGAGACAGCCCATTTCCATTCATTTTCTTGACTTTCGAATTCCAATGAAACACACAAACAAACTAACAACAAGTTCTCAACACACACAAAAGCTCTACTCACCAATGTATATCTCGCTGGTTTAGAGAAAGATTTGTCACTCTATGTTGACTGGTGTAGCATCTGTCAGTGTCTAGCTGCTGCTATACCACTCAACAATGTGAAGTGTTCAGAGAATATCGATAAGATAATACATGTATTTTCTCTTTCATTGCACATGCGTATCGGCATGTAAAAATTAGTGGAGGCCTGTCAACATAGAACTTAAAGATTTGTTAGACACAAGTAGTTAAACACGAAAGCTCGGGTCAAAGGTTAGAGTAATAAAAATAAATCAATGGGGTAAGCAAGCTCCGCCAATCGCAATGGTTCGAAAATTATTGAGTATAATATTTGAGACGGTTTCTGGTTGCTAAATGAGGAAATGTGCGGACAGTATTGGAGAAGTGATAACTGCTATAGTATGTTCGAGAACAAATGACAGATGTTATGTTCCCTTTCTGTTTTGGATGTTTAGTAAAAGATTACAATCATGCGTGTAAATAAAATGGAGGGTCAAGGTCTGATGATGTGAAGGCTACTCGAGCATTTCAGTTACGTTCGAGGCACAGCCCACACTTACTGCCCCGCTTTTAATTGTCTTCATACTCCCCCTGTTAAATGTATATTAGGTTGCGTGTACAACTGTTGGCATGCCTGGTTTGCACCATTATTCTTTCGCTCAGACTTTGCTTGAATTGCGACACTGTCAAGGGACTTGGAAATCTTTATATTAATCTGTGGTACTCATATAACAAATCTCCTGTGTTAGCCTCGCATCCAGTTGCGTTAATGGGACGTCCTATCACTCAAAACTATGATCAAAAGACGTTTCATGGTCCATGATCCGGGTACCGGTCTCAGTGTAACTTAAAGCACGATTGAAAGTATTGCCAGAAAACACATATATATAGCGAGTTCAAGGTTGTCACCTGGCTTGGGGAATGGAATAAAATTCGAGTCTATTGTTCAGGCTAAGTGATAAGTGATATAAAGAACTCATTTGGTCGTAGATGCGTAAAACACTTGCAGGTGCCGCCAACTAAAGTGTTCGTGAAAAAAGGTGTTCATGCGCAGTACTTTAGAGGGCGGGCAAATTTCAAACCATATTAGCGGGCGGGGAGAAAAAAATCAATATTTACTGTTGGGGGGGGGGAGAAATTTCTTTTGTTTCAGTGGGGGAGAAAATTTTTGACATTGGATACTTGAAATACGTAGAGGGAGGGGAAAGATGTGGCTGACAGAATGTGAGGGGAGATTAAGCGCCTGACTCGGAGGGGAGCAATGTTTTGCGTTGTTTTTGGTTTCCTACTGGGCATATGGTGGGCAATGGGGATTTTCAGTAGTGGGGAGAGGGCAGTGGGGAGCTTGAATTGCTGTGGGGAGTGGGGAGCGGGAAGACCATAGATACTAGAGGGCAGTGTGAATCAAAATTCAGTGGGAGTGCATATTTTCCGTGTTTGCTAGTTGGGGGGGGGGCAGTTACGAACAGCTCTACTTTCCCCTCCAAAATTTAGGTCAAGGTCAAAAATAAGTAATATCGGTATATCAGCCTTCAAAACATGTTTTGTGGTGATTTCGCGAAATTGATGAAATTTACCAGTTGGCGGCACCTGCACTTGGCACTACAACCTCTTGTGTTTTATCGCATAATCGCCAAAACTCGTTCATTATAATCACAAATCCATCGAGGTTGTAAAGCAGGTGTCAATCACCTAAGACTTATATGACGAGTGATTGGCCATTTACCTTTTATCAAGAATGTAACATCGGGAACAAAATCTGCAAAGTCACATTACAGGGCCTACTATCAGTTGGTATTTGCCAACATTGTTGAATAATCGCAATCATACCAATCCATAATCCAATGACAGTAGGTTGGAATTCGGAAGACAATAGTTGTAAACATAGACACAAAACAGCACAGAACAGACAGTAAATAGACGGTACACAAACAAAGTCACATTCATGCAAGAAAGATATATGGACCTCTGGCCAGAAGACCAAGAAGTGAAACGCAAGGTGCCTGACTAACAAACTAGATGAGCTACAGGGGAAACTCTTTAGTTTTCAAAACCCTACCATGAATATAATTTTTTTTAAAAACACTCCACAGAACCATAATTTTTCAGCATCCCACAAACCAAGTATTGAAACTAATGCTTCAAAAGCAGAAAATGACCATGAAAGCCATATTTTGCCTGAAATTGGAACATCAAAATATAGCTATAATCCAACAGATATGGCAGGGCAAACTGAAAAGGCACCATTTCTTCATATTTGTGCACTGTATGTACTGCAAATTTCAGGGGCGAGGTCCTGCATTTGGACAATCGATCACAAAACATATTATTCCTGATGGTAGTTGCTTTTAAGGACTATTTCATATATAGTCACAGGAAATAAAAAATTTCGTCATACTATTGGAAAACACGTGCTTCTCCATTGAACACATCTACTAAATATGCATGAACTACCAAATACCACGCACTGTCAAAGTGATATCACAACCCTGCCATACAAGACAGCAAATGATAATTACAAGTGTGAAAAAAGAATGGAAAAATATGTGGAAAGGGTAAAGTTTATTGTCGGCCTCGTTGGTTTATAGAAATAAGCATTAATTATAAGCAGTGTTTTAAGTCATCTCTTAGACCTGTTGCTGACACCACAGACACGAATGTATGAGATAGAAAGATAGTATAGGTCGTATTTCCAATGATCCGTCATCGATATGTTTTACTCTCTGGGAATATATTTTTGGCATCACAACCGATTTCTTAACTCGAAAACAGAGCAGCGTACAAGGTTAACATACATGGAGCAACAGCCATCTGTTTGTGGTGGGAGGTATATGAAACAACGCCCATGGTTCGAGCTAGTGCTGGGCTCAAAGTCCAACTTTGTCTCTACAGTTGCGGCCCATTTACAGTCATTTTGTCGACTCTCGAATTCCAATGAAACAGACAAACAAACTAATAACGAGTTCTCAACACACACAAAAGCTCTACTCACCAAATTGAATGTATATCTCGCTGGTTTATAGAAAGATTTGTCACTCTTTGCTGACTAGTGTAGCATGTGTCTGTGTCTAGCTGCAGCTATACCAATTAACAATGTGAAGTGTTCAAATAAAATCTACGTGTGCGACGTGCCAAGAGAATATCGATAAGATAGCATTTTTTCTTTCATTGCACATGCGTATTGTTAAATGAAAATTAGTGCAGACGTGTCCATATAGAACTTTCTAGCTTTGTTACAAACATTGCCAACACGCAAGCTCGGGTTATAGGTAATAGTAATAAAAATAAACAAGAAAACAAAATCCGTCGATAACAATGGTCCGAGAATTATTCATTAGAAATTAAATTAGAAATTAGGTGTCATTTTCTTCCCGTATCGCTCTAAGCAGACCGAATCGAATTAAGTCCGTAATGTATGTGTAAGTCCATAATGTATATAGCATTTTAAACAACAAACGCGACTGCGCGCGATCAACCCCATTTGTTCAGCGTAACTTCGCGCAGTGATATATACTCAGCGACATTATGTGCTGAGTGTATTGTCTGAATGTTCGTAGCCTTACATGAGTTTATAAATAGAAATGCACCACTAAAGTTCGTTTCCGATCTTAATATATTAGGCCCTACTGTCGCATGATCCTGAGTCTTATAGAGGCGCTTCCATCTCACTCCAATTGAAGTTGAGGAGGCTTATGTTTACATGTTTATCAACAAAAAAGTCGTGCACGAGCAGCGTGACGACCAGCGCCCTTTATCACACCCACCGATGCTTTATAAGTTAGAAATACAGTGTGGGTCGTATTTCCAATGTACTGTCATCAGTGTGTTTTACTCTTTGGTTATACAATTTTGGCATCACAACCGATTTCATAACTAAGAAACAGAGCGGCAAACAAAGTTAAGATACGTGGAGCAACAGCCACCTGTTTCCACAGGGAGGTAAATGAGACAACGCCCATGGTTCGAGCTAGTGCAGCGTTCAAAGTCCAACTCTCTCTTTTAAGAGACAGCCCATTTCCATTCATTTTCTTGACTTTCGAATTCCAATGAAACACACAAACAAACTAACAACAAGTTCTCAACACACACAAAAGCTCTACTCACCAATGTATATCTCGCTGGTTTAGAGAAAGATTTGTCACTCTATGTTGACTGGTGTAGCATGTGTCAGTGTCTAGCTGCTGCTATACCACTCAACAATGTGAAGTGTTCAGAGAATATCGATAAGATAATACATGTATTTTCTCTTTAATTGCACATGCGTATTGGCATGTAAAAATTAGTGGAGGCCTGTCAACATAGAACTTAAAGATTTGTTTACAAGTAGTTAAACACGAAAGCTCGGGTCAAAGGTTAGAGTAATAAAAATAAATCAATGGGGTAAGCAAGCTCCGCCAATCGCAATGGTTCGAAAATTATTGAGTATAATATTTGAGACGGTTTCTGGTTGCTAAATGAGGAAATGTGCGGACAGTATTGGAGGAGTGATAACTGCTATAGTATGTTCGAGAACAAATGACAGAAGTTATGTTCCCTTTCTGTTTTGGATGTTTAGTAAAAGATTACAATCATGCGTGTAAATAAAATGGAGGGTCAAGGTCTGATAATGTGAAGGCTACTCGAGCATTTCAGTTACGTTCGAGGCACAGCCCACACTTACTGCCCCGCTTTTAATTGTCTTCATACTCCCCCTGTTAAATATATATTAGGTTGCGTGTACAAAAATTGGTGAGAGGCTTACAAAAACACTGTCAAAATTATCAAAGTTAATGCAGCTACTGAACTGCTACTGCCTAGTGGCAGTGTCACTGACCGTGTCACTCACACTGCACACCGGCAGTGGCATAATAGCTCTGACGCTGATGTAGTTGAAGAAGAGTTTTGGTAATAGGACGCTCATGAAAATGAAACATGTACACTAGATCAGGTAAGAGTGTAACACATGAAAGACCAGGAAACTTAACACTAATTAGTGATTTTTGAATTCTGGCATATAAAAACAATCAAATATTAAAGGAAAAATGGGCCACAATGCTTGATATTCTACAAATCTACGATCAAAAGTTGCACTTGGGCTTTTTCACAAAAATTGCTTAAATCAATATATACAACCAGTCACTTTAAGTTGATGTTCAAGCACTGAATGACATTTTCACATTCTCATTGTGCAATAACACAAAAGAGAAAAATTGAACAGTAAAGATTCTTATTCAGATAAAAAATATGTGACTAAATGGAATTATTTATGTTTTACCATAGTTACACTAAAGTAAAATTTTGAAAACTAAATACTCTAATTTAGATGAAAATATTTGTGACTAAATGGAATTATTTTTTACCAAATTTTCCATTATAAAACTCATAATTTCAGAGACTGATAAATCCATCAAGTCCACTGTTGTATTTTTTTTTATGATTTAAGATCTTGCCTTAGACATATGTCTCTGCAAACTGCCATCAAACATCTGGTAGCACAACTGTGCAATACATGTATAGTTTTCTCCTTAAAGCGGCACTTTTCAATCCCAGGTTTTCGCATTAGTGGAGTTCTCCTCCTAGTCAAACACTTGGCCAGTACGATGTTTGATTTCTATTACATTAATTACACAAACTGATTTCAATCTTTTGTTACATTTTGCTAATCCTGCAAATAGAGCTTATATAACCGTGTGATTGACGGTCGGTTCAAAATGCAAATGGTCATTTATTCCCCAGCACCACACTCGAATTTCCTTAAAAAACGTCTTCCAGTCACGTTAGAATTTGAATATAACCACAGAGTTTGATCAGCAGCAGCTTCATGCTGACCGCTTGGCAGTCTGTCAGCGTTTTTGCGGTCGGAAAAAACTAAAAAGTGGCATTTTCTGGAGCGTGTGCCCTCATGTTGCCTGTTTGGTGTCCACTTACACACTGAACGCCGCCATAGGTTGGCGCCCTTTTAAAGGGAGGCTCCGCCTTTAACGTGTATCCCTACGGCCATATGATAAATTGATGGGAAATTGAACAATTTTGATCATGAAGACTTTGGGCGCCTCGGGCGATATTAAGGTAGAATGTGCCTCGAGGACAGAGAGTCGAACTCTCGAATTTTTACAATTCTTTTCTGATCTACCACTTGTTGGAGCTCATTTTAACGCTCTTGGTGTAAGAAAAATTGTACCGTCTTAGATTTTTTGAAAGTCCAAAATTTACTTTTTTCCCATACAGTCAACATTAGGTTGACAGTCATTTTGAATTTCAAATATCGGTAATTTTTTTTTCTTTAGTACCACTCTCACTTTCTAATAGTACTTTATGACCAAGAAAAGACGGCAGTGAACAAAAATTCACACTTCAAGATACAATCTCTACAGGGTGGGGCGTTAAACTCTCCCACCTTTTTCAAATTGTTGCGCTCGTAGTTAGGGGAATGTACGAGTTGAGAGGTACCAGTCTGGATCGTAATGCTTTCAGTAACTGAAGCTGACACACCAAGATGTAGATTTAACACAACCTTGTACTTTATTGCAAGATGGCGACCGTAACGTTACCGTCCAAGGTCTGATCCCAAGTCTATAGTCTAACCTCTCTACAAAGTTAAATACATATTCAAACTAACATAATTACAAAAGTTATCACGTGGTAATTTTCCCGCCAGTCTTTGATTGTTTCTTAAGATTAAATGCGATCACACCATGGAATATCCCGTTCTCGATTGTTCTCATTGAAATCTTAACCAATAATTAATTAAACTATCACACTATCTCTTATCTGCTTCTCGTACGATCTGAGTCAATGACCTTCACACGCCTTGGCCACGTGAGGGACGCTTCAAGATACAATCTCTACAGGGAGGGGCGTTACACTCCCCCACCTTTGTTATAACCAGCGTACTCGCTGGTCAAAACGGGTGACGAAGCATGGCGATAGCTGACAATAGCAATCTACTTGAAATAAAAACATACATTAATCGTAAGGCAGTATGGTTAAAATACGCATAAATCACATATTTTACAAGTTAGCATAAAGTCATTATTCGTGCACCTACAAAATTACAGACTAACATTAACGAATCTAAAATACATACAGAAATATTAATAAAATCACTAAAATACATCCAACAACACACCCAAAGTTCAACTATTCTACATAAATACAAGAAAATCGACTAAATCATTCCAAAATCGTGCCATATATCAATGAAAATTTTCTTTAATTTGTGTGAAAGGGTGGGTTAGCTGGAAGGGGGTGGACATTGAGAAGGATGACGTAATTTTGCTTGGTGTACTCTGATATCACGGTCAAAGGTTCAGGGTAACCATAGTAACGACCGTTAGGCATCACTAGACTGCAGCAAATAGCAACTCCTGTGCCAATATTCGGGGCTCTTTCTATCTCCAAAAATCTTCATAAAACATAAAACAACAAAAACATCACGACAAAACATCAACAACAACTTCAAAAACTCCAAAAATAAACGCGATAAACCTCAACATCGCCTCATCTCCAAAACTCAATTCCTCAGGCCATTCGGTCAAAACTCAGGACCATTGGATCACTTACGGATCACTAGCACTGGCATTCCTAGCCAACTGAGGGGAGATACACAACAAAACATCCAAAACTCCTTACACTTACTTCTACAACAACAACATAACTTCAACTTCATCAAATCAAAACAAAACAACACTTCAAAAATAAAGACGCCTCGGTTGCATACAAGTCCAGAGTATTATCATAATAAAAGGGTCGTTTCCAAAATGCCAGAAAATACAATCAACAAAACTTAAAGTCAAGCATCTTGTTCTTCGTCGACGCGCTTTATGGGTGGGTGTATTCCGAAATTCTGCTTCTTATCATTGTCAGTTCATTCGTCACGTAGTCAGTCCGTGTATTACAAAGCCGACTGGAAGGTAAACCACAAGCATCGCCGACGTTGGCTGGTCATTCTTGTTCTAGACTCGCACACATTTCAAACTTCTTGAGCCATTTCTGTAGATAACCACTCTCTCGTCCGGTGTATCTTCGAGGCATGACGTTAGCATCAACATTAATAATGTCACATTGCCTACCTCGGACGTCCATGTTTGCAAGCCGCCTCGTCTCTGGTCATAGTTCACCTCTATCCGCTGCGGTGCATCATCGATCAACCGTTACATTTCACCATACAGTCGCTCGTGCTGCTGGTCCAGTGGTCCTTCAGCCGGCTCTGCCATCTCTCTTGCACGCCCTTCGTCGACTCTACCACCAGATCTCAGAAACCTACAGCCGTACTGCTTCAGTATACTCCGGATTCTCACACCAATTTGTTGCGCTCGTAGTTAGGGGAATGTACGAGTTGAGAGGTACCAGTCTGAATCGTAATGCTTTCAGTAACTGAAGCTGACACACCAAGATAACACAACCTTGTATTTTATTGCAAGATGGCGACCGTAACGTTACTGTCCAAGGTCTGATCCCAAGTCTCTAGTCTAAACTCTCTACAAAGTTAAATACATATTCAAACTAACATAATTACAAAAGTTATCACGTGGTAATTTTCCCGCCAGTCTTTGATTGTTTCTTAAGATTAAATACGATCACACCATGTAATATCCCGTTCTCGATTGTTCTCATTGAAATCTTAACCAATAATTAATTAAACTATCACACTATCTCTTATCTGCTTCTCGTACGATCTGAGTCAATGACCTTCAC
>LD348563.1:36309-54090 GCA_001465055.1 Ptychodera flava | reverse complement strand
AACACAACCTTGTATTTTATTGCAAGATGGCGACCGTAACGTTACTGTCCAAGGTCTGATCCCAAGTCTCTAGTCTAAACTCTCTACAAAGTTAAATACATATTCAACTAATATAATTACAAAAGTTATCATGTGGTAATTTTCCCGCCAGTCTTTGATTGTTTCTTAAGATTAAATACGATCACACCATGGAATATCCCGTTCTCGATTGTTCTCTTGAAATCTTAACCAATAATTAATTCAACTACCAAACTATTTCTTATCTGCTTCTCGTACGATCTGAGCCAATGACCTTCACACGCCTTGGCCACGTGAGGGACGCTTCAAGATACAATCTCTACAGGGAGGGGCGTTACACTCCCCCACCTTTGTTATAACCAGCGTCCTCGCTGGTCAAAACGAGTGACGAAGCATGGCGATAGCTGACAATAGCAATCTACTTGAAATAAAAAAATACATTAATCGTAAGGCAGTGTGGTTAAAATACGCATAAATCACATATTTTACAAGTTAGCATAAAGTCATTATTCGTGCACATACAAAATTACAGACTAACATTAACGCATCTAAAATACATTCAGAAATATTAATAAAATCACTAAAATACGTTCAACTACAAACCAAAAGTTCAACTATTATACATAAATACAAGAAAATCGACTAAAATCATTCCAAAATCGTGCCATATATCAATGAAAATTTTCTTTAATTTGTGTGAAAGGGTGGGTTAGCTGGAAGGGGGTGGACATTGAGAAGGATGACGTAATTTTGCTTGGTGTACTCTGATATCACTGTCAAGGGTTAAGGGTAACCATAGTAACGACCGTTGGGCATCACTAGACTGCAGCAAATAGCAACTCCTGTGCCAATATTCGGGGCTCTTTCTATCTCCAAAAATCTTCATAAAACATAAAACAACAAAAACATCACGACAAAACATCAACAACAACTTCAAAAACTCCAAAAATAAACGCGATAAACCTCAACATCACCTCATCTCCAAAACTCAATTCCTCAGGCCATCAGGTCAAAACTAAGGACCATTGTATCACTTACGGATCACTAGCACTGGCATTCCTAGCCAACTGAGGGGAGATACACAACAAAACATCCAAAACTCCTTACACTCACTTCTTCAACAACAACATAACTTCAACTTCATCAAATCAAAACAAAACAACACTTCAAAAATAAAGACGCCTCGGTTGCATACAAGTCCAGAGTATTATCCTAATAAAAGGGCCGTTTCCAAAATACCAGAAAATACAATCAACAAAACTTAAAAGTCATGCATCTTGTTCTTCGTCGACGCGCTTTATGGGTGGGTGTATTCCGAAATTCTGCTTCTTATCATTGTCAGTTCATTCGTCACGTAGTCAGTCCGTGTATTACAAAGACGACTGGAAGGTAAACCGCAAGCATCGCCGACGTTGGCTGGTCATTCTTGTTCTAGACTCGCACACATTTCAAACTTCTTGAGCCATTTCTGTAGATAACCACTCTCTCGTCCGGTGTATCTTCGAGGCATGACGTTAGCACCAACATTAATAATGTCACATTGCCTACCTCGGACGTCCATGTCTGCAAGCCGCCCTCGTCTCTGGTCGTAGTTCACCTCTATCCGCTGCGGTGCATCATCGATCAACCGTTACATTTCACCATACAGTCGCTCGTGCTGCTGGTCCAGTGGTCCTTCAGCCGGGTCTGCCATCTCTCTTGCACGCCCTTCGTCGACTCTACCACCAGATCTCAGAAACCTACAGCCGTGCTGCTTCAGTATACTCTGGATTCTCACACCAATTTGTTGCGCTCGTAGTTAGGGGAATTATGAGTAGAGAGGTACCAGTCTGGATCGTAATGCTTTCAGTAACTGAAGCTGACACACCAAGATGTAGATTTAACACAACCTTGTACTTCATTGCAAGATGGCGACCGTAACGTTACCGTCCAAGGTCTGATCCCAAGTCTCTAGTCTAAACTCTCTACAAAGTTAAATACGTATTCAAACTTACATAATTACAAAAGTTATCACATGGTAATTTTCCCGCCAGTCTTTGAATGTTTCTTAAGATTAAATACGATCACACCATGGAACATCCCGTTCTCGATTGTTCTCATCGAAATCTTAACCAATAATTAATTAAAATATCACACTATCTCTTATCTGCTTCTCGTACGATCTGAGTCAATGACCTTCACACGCCTTGGCCACGTGAGGGACGCCTCAAGATACAATCTCTACTGGGAGGGGCATTACACAGGTTAAGTTTCTGCATTGAGTTATACAGAGTTATGGCAAGGCGGTTCAACCGGTCTCCAATCTTTAGTAAAGTTTATTTAACAATACCAACGTTTCGGCGACACACTAATCGCCATCTTCAGGTTAAATTATGATAAAAATAAAATGTACAATTACTGTGATAGAAACTACATAAATGATAATAAGGCTTTTATTGATGGATGAAAAAGGTAAAACAGAAAATAGTCAAATATATGAGTTATTACAGGAAAATACACTTAAGGTATACAAACCAAGGAATATTTGGATAAAAAATTACAAAACGATAATATTTGAAAAATGTACTTCATTGTCTCGAAAAAAGAAGAGCGATGTTGAAAATTGTAGGACATACGGAAGGAGAATGCAAATAGGCGCAAATGGCATAGGATGGAAATAACATTAGCGGGAAATGGTAGAAGATTCAAGGATTTTTATTTCCCAATAATAAACAGAACAGAAAAATAGAAAAGATTTATCCTAAGGTAGTACGCCCCTCGAAAGTGAAAGACTTAACATTTTGCTCAAAATATCCTCGATGTCACTTTCAGCCATACTTTTACCCAAATCAAGAATAAAAACCCGGGGGTCACCGTGCAAAGTTTAGTACTAGAGAAACACATTACCTGATATCTACCGACAATTGAAATTCAAAATGTTTCGATTTTCGAAAAATCTCAGACGCTCTAAGAGCTGTATAGACAAGAAAATTATGAGAAAATATTGAGTGTCCAAATAGCCGTCCGCGAGGCCCATTTTACTTTATTTAACATATATCAAACAGAGAGAGCATTACATGCTGAGGGACACTTAAAAGCGGGACTGTGAGTGTAGGCTATGCCACGAACGTTACTGAAATGCTAGCTTAGCCTTCACTTCATCAATGAGTGACCCCCTCCATTGTATTTATGCGCATGATCATTATTTTTATCGAAAAATCCTAAACAAAAAGGAGATATGACATCTCTGATTTGTTCTGTAACATACTATCGTAGTGATTACACTCACTTCTTCAGTTAGCAACCAGGAGTCGTCTAAACTATTTTTGTAAATAATTTGTGATCGGTGGAGCTTACTCCCATGTTTATTTTTACTACTATTACCTATGACCTGAGCTTGCTTTTTTACCATGTATCTAACAAAGCCGAAACATTCCAGCCGGACTCGTTTCGCTCCACTGATTTTTATATGCCAACACGCATGCGCAGTGACAGAGAAAACATTCTTTATCAATATTCCCTGTTCACGTTGCACACGTACGACTCTATTGGAACACGCCATATTGTTGAGTGGTATAGCAGCAGCTATATAGACACTCACATAGGTTACACTAATCAGTACAGAGTGAAAAAACGTTCTATAAACCGGCGAGATATATGTATTGGTGAGTAGAGCATAGAGCGCGTAGATTTTCCCATCTCGGTGCCGGACTTTATGAACGGTACCATAGGAGCCTTTGCCCAGGGTTTCTAACTTGGTGTAGTCTTCGAAGGGCATGTTATCTGGAAATATCGAAATAAAATTTATCACAATACTGGTGACATACAGACTATGACACGCCATATCAGTAGACGGTTCCTGTTGAAGAACCCAACGATCAACAAACAAGACACCTTAATTGGAACTTTATGGATATGCGTCTATGTTTCAGAAATTGTATCTGTGCTGTTCGACGGATGGCACCTGATAACTTCCTTTTGACGGGCTAATATTAGGATGTCGATTTTGCTTTTTCCTTCGAAAAGTCTTTTTGGAATACAAAATACGCTGTCGACCTTTTTAAAAACAATACGTTATGATTCTATGTCTTCATTCACATTCACACCAAATTGACGGAATGTTGATATCAAATAGCTGAACTTCTTAGAGAAGCACGCTATTTGATTTCATGAAACTCTTTTCCAACGATTTAGTTTACGCAAGGCATTTCTGGATGTTAAATGAATTTTGAAGAAAAGTATTGTGTATTTCCATTGAGCGATTTAAAAAGGAATTTCTCAGCCTATGGAGAACAAAACACGACTTTTGACTGCAGAAAAATATATTCTGTAGTCCTCTTTACCTGCATAATAAATGTAAAAATGCTTTTCGTTCAAAGAGTCCAAAAAATAACTTTGACCAGGGCAAATTTACAAATATGTACATCTCAACATGGTAAAGAAGATGTGTCAGCCATGTTTAAACTACGGTAAATGCTCTGGCACTATATTTGCACGGCTGCAAAGTAAAAATCAATGATTAGCTAATATCGGTACAGGTAGTCACATTGTTGTCTTGGCAGTTTTCTGTTACCGTTGAGTATATATTTTGCTGGCGGTGATACAATGACAGCTGGAGACAAGCATCATGTGTACAGCAATAAGGCTCAGGTATAAATAATTCCATTTTCCTCGAAACTAACTTCATATAAAAATGCTCAAAGCTGCTTTGGTGAATACTTTTAAACCTATTAGTTGCAACAAATTGGCGGAGTTTCTTTCTTCGATCAGCGGTTACAACGTCAACCATCAACCTAGGGCTAAACGGAAAGGTGGTGGTATGGCTGTTGTAACAAGATCTAATCTTCACGTTGTTGAAAAGCAGTCCTGCGCATACCAGTCATTTGAATCATTAATCACAACTCTCCGTTCATCCAGTCAACTCCTGAACATTATTACTATCTATCGTCTACCACAATCATCGAAGAATACCGCAACTATAAATCAATTTATCTCCGAATTTTCAACTTGTCTTGAAAACGCCGTAACTCTACCAGGTCATCTTGTTATCGCCGGCGATTTTAACTTTCACTTTGAGGACATCACTTCACCGGACACAATCAAACTGTTCAATCTACTTCAGTCGATGGGATTGCAGCAGCATGTGCATGGCTCAACACATATCAAAGGACACACTCTCGACTTACTTATCACAAGATCAGCTGACTAGTTTTTACATTCTATCAGAATCGATAATTCTCTCATTTCCGATCACATTTCAGCATGAAAATACTGCGTCCATCGAACTCCAAAGTCACTACTTCTCGCCAGAACTATCGGAAGATGAATATCAATGATTTTCAAGTCAAGCTGGCAGCCAAATTCTCTGATTACCCGTGCGACTCAAATCCTGAAATGTTTAATTAAATTATCAAAATTTTTCCACGCGACTGCTACGGACGTGTTAGATGATGTTTTTCTTGTTACTACCAAAGTTATAATCAATAAAGTCCGTGCACCTTGGTACACCGAGGAACTCCTACTACACAGGAAAAATCTACGGCGTCTAGACATGAAATGGCGAGTACACAGCTTGAGATAGATCGACAAATTTTCATCTCCGTGCGATCTGAATACTTTCGTCGCTGTGATGACGCGAAATCTAGTTACCATCAACGTCGTATCCAAGAGGCGGACTTTAGGAAACTATTTAGCATAGTTGGCGAACTTTCCAACGCGAATGCAAGTAACACTAATGCATTGCCAAACAACATACCTCTAACGGACTTGCCATCCGAATTTCTCACCTACTTCGAATCCAAGGTAGCGAAGCTCCGAAACGGACTTTTAGTTCAACAGGTCGACTCCCATGATATCCTACCACCTCATGAATTCACTGACTTCCATCCGGTTACAGCTGATCAGGTACAGACAGTCAAAAAACGATCTTCCGCGAAGTCTTGTGACGTCGACCTTGATGTCTTACCATCGGACATTATCAAGAAATCTGTCAACACCCTCACACCTTTCTTAGTTGACTTTTTTTAATTGCTCGCTCCGGACAGGTATTGTCCCAACTCACTTCAAATCCGCCATTATTCGGCCACTCCTGAAAAAACCGGACCTAGACAAAAACATGTTGAAAAGCTATAGACCGGTGTCAAATCTTACATTTCTTTCAAAAGTTCTCGAAAGAATTGTTGCACAGCAACTACATAGCCATCTTACCAGGTTGGATCTGTTCTTAAAGCGCCAAAGTGCATACCGTCCTAACCACAGCACCGAAACAACTCTATTGCGGGCCCATAATGACATCATGCGTGCCCTTAACGATAAAATGGACGTCATTCTCATCACGTTGGATTTGTCGGCTGCGTTCGATACGATCGATCATGACATTCTATTACACAGACTGCAATCAAGATTTGGCATAACTGGCACCGTTCTGTCCTGGTTCCGATCATATCTGTCAGATCGCAATCAGTGTGTCAAAGTCGGCAATGTAACATCGTCCAGTTCGACAATTGCATGAAGTATGGTGTGCCACAGGGATCGGTACTGGGGCCAATCCTTTTCACATTATATACATCACCTCTGGAGGATATCATCGAAGGCCATGGTCTTGACTGTATGATGTACGCAGACGACACCCAAGTCTATGTTATTTGTAGGCAACTGGATGACGTACTCGCCTCTCTTAAGGAATGTATCGACGATGTACGTGGCTGGATGAAGTCAAATTTACTCATTCTGGACGATGACAAAACTGAAGTTGTCCATTTCTCGTCACACTTGAAATCTGATGCGACGGGACTATCTAGCCTAAGGATCGGCGACACTGATGTCATCCCTTCAAACTCTGTACGTAATCTTGGCACGATTTTAAACAGGAATGGTGCTATGTCTGATCATATAAACCACGTTTGTAGAAATGGCCACTACTCATTATATAGAATTGGCAAGATCCGTAACCTTCTCGATCAGGACACTACCGAGACATTGATCCACGCATTTGTAACATCTCAGTTAGATTAGTGTAATAGTCTCTTGTATGGAATTTACAAATATCAACTCAAACGTTTGCAATCTCTTTAAAATGCCGCAGCACGTTTAGTCAGCCGTTCCCGCAAATTTGATCATATTACACCTGTACTAGTTGATTTACATTGGCTGCCTGTTGAAGCACGTATTAAGTTCAAGATTATGTTAATTACTTTCAAGTTGATAACAGGCTTTGCAGCTATGTATTTGACAGAGCTGGAGAGCAATATGTTCCTACCAGAGATCTCCGTTCTGCAGACAAGTTACGTCTGATTCCACCTCGCGGAAAATTCAGTAAAGCATACGGCCAGAGAGCCTTTTCAGTGTGTGCGCCATCGTTGTGGAATATGTTGCCTGTAGAGATTCGTACTGCAAGAAATGTTGAGTCTTTTAAACGCGGTTTGAAAACCTATCCTTTTAATCTGTATTATCAGTCATTTGTTTATGCTTTGCGGTACATTTTCTTCACCGCAGGTTTGCTCGTGTGGTGCTTTTTATCCCTGACACTTGTATTTTGTAAAATTGCATATTCTTTTGTGTGTTCTGTACAGCGCACTGTGACGTATGTGTAGTGCGTTTTTTCAAGAATTTTTGATAATAATAATAATAATAAATTAAGCCATTTTCCTTCGGTCGCGAAGTCTCCTACCAAAATGTAGACAAATATCACAAGCATACCATAAATATTTGTGTGTGATAGGGTTTGGCTCAATCTTTGAAGTCAGGAACCTAACGAAAATTTACCTATGTAATTCCAACAATGCGTAGCTCAACAAATTTAAAAATTGGTACCTCATTTCTTATCTTTGATCCTTTTAAGACTATTTTGTACAATGGGGAAATCGTTTTTATGATGGCATTGCTATTTGTCTTTGTGATTTCTCTTCAAATTAAATTTACCCTAACTGGTCTCAACAGATATGACAAGACAATGGCAGATCCCAATACTACTTGAAAAAATGAAACAACTACAAAAGTTTGTATAAACTTCCCATTGTCAAAGTCTGCTCTCATACTGACATAGCTACAAACAGAGCGGTTGCCATGTAAAATGATATATAGATTGACGAGAGAAACACACAAGCATAATAACGATGTGGAGAAACTAGCAAATACGTGAGTATCAGTACCCGCCGATATGCTGATAATAGTCCAAGAGTTGTTGCAAAGTTGACTAACGCGGAGTATTAAGGCAAACAAACAACTGGTCAACTCTGTTATTTTTTTCGAATTTGACAGCCAGACACCAAGAAATATTTCTATTTTCATTACACATGCGCAGTGGCGTCTGCATGTTTTTGAAACGTCACCATCTGCCAGGCACTTCCTGGAACCTGACTGACCGGGTTACTAAGCAACCTTTCATAACAGATGACGACAGTATCAGAGCAAAGTGTAAGAAATATTTTCGCAAATCAGAGACATATATAACACTCCCTCAGTTGAATATGTCGGGAAAAATCCCCACTTTCGTAGTGGAACTCACGCACGCTCATAACATTTTAACTGGACCAGTAATTCCGATCGCCAGAAACTTGTCTAACTATGTAATGGGGGAAGTCCCAAGCTATTTTGACAATACTATACATTGTCTTTCTTCAATTTGAGCAGCGCCACCAAGTGTTGTTACAAACATGGAAATTA
Source organism: Ptychodera flava (assembly GCA_001465055.1). Taxonomy (NCBI): domain Eukaryota; kingdom Metazoa; phylum Hemichordata; class Enteropneusta; family Ptychoderidae; genus Ptychodera; species Ptychodera flava. The sequence goes on along the minus strand of LD348563.1, from coordinate 45,429 downwards.
GAAAATAAGCAAATCGGCAAACGACATGAAATATCTCGATATATGATATTCAAAAAACCGATTGCCCTACGAAAACTGCAAAGATAAAATTATCTTTTTAGTTTTACAAATCGTTGGAAACTACATTTGTTCCACTGGTACAGAGGAAATTGTCACAAATGCTGACTACGAAAGAATAGGAGCATGTTGCGGTTTTTTAGGAGCAGTTGCATGACTTTTGGTATATGACCGGTGTAATTTTTCTGTTAAAAATCGATTTTGAAGATCAGTACTATGTTTGCTTGGACAAATGGAAAAAAACATTTTAAAATATACAATGTAATCATCGGCCTCAATATTTTTCGCAAACAAGCATTACGTAAGCATTGATTAAAGTGAATTCCAATCCCAGGTGCGCTAGAGTCAGGAAAACAGACTGTCGCAAGGTCATCGGTAAGTCTACTCCCATTTTGGAATCACAACCAAGTTTATAATTCAGAGAGACAGCAACAGCAAACAAAGTTGACATACATAGAGCAACAACCAGTCTGTATGGAGAGGTAAAATAAGACTACCTCCATCGGTCAAGCGACTGCGTTCAAAGTGCAATCTCCGTCACTAGTTATAGCTCATAGTCAGTCAAAAATAAACTAACAAGTATGTGTCAACATATGTACAGAAATGCTCCACTTACCGTTGTATATCTCCCTTGTTTATGGGATGTTCTGTTACTATATGCTGAGCTGTGCAACTTATGTCAGTATTGATAGTTTGGCGTTAGATTTGCCACAAGCCGAAAATATCATGGATACGGAATGTTCTTTCTTTCATTGCACATGCGTATTGGCATATAAAGATCATTTTGGATGTGTGCACCTAAGGCTCACCCCAAATTTTCAAATTTGCATACATCTGAATATGGTGAAGGAGGCGTGTCAACTATGTTAACGTTAAGGTAAATGCCCCTACTTGCACGGCTGCAGAGTAAAAATAAATGATTAGCTACTGTCTGTGTAAGCGCTGTCTCGGTAGTTATTTGTTACCGTTCAGTATACATTTTGCTATGTCACAATAGGGTTCTTAGTGAAACAGATACAGATACAGACAGGCATCCTGTGTACAACATTCGGGCCTCGGTAAAAATAATACCATGTTTCTTGAAACCGAGCAACAATATATATAATTGTTAAAACCTGCTGTATTCAGTACTTTCAAACGTATCAGTTGCAACAAATTCAGACATCTTCCTTCGGTCGCAAGAATATATACCAAAATGTAAACAATATCTCAAGCTTACCATGCATATTTGTGTGTGGTAGGATTGAATTCACTGAAGTGAAGAACCCAGCGATAGTTTACCGAATTGGAATAAAGTGTAGCTTAACAACATGGATAACGCATTTAATTTCATATCTTTGATTCTTTGAAGGTTATTTGTACAATGGGGAAATCGTTTTTATGATGGCATCACTATTTGTCTTTGTGATTTCTCTGCAAATTAAATGTACACTAACTGCTCTCAATAGATATGAAAAGACAATTGGAGATCCCAATCCTATTTGCAAAATGAAACAATTACAAAAGGTTTTATTAACTTTCCGTTTTCAAAATCTGCTCTCATACTGACATAGCTATCAATAGAGCAGTTGCCATGTAACATGAAATATAGTTTGACGAGAGAAACACACAAGCATAATAACGATATGGAGAAACCAGCAAATGTGTAAGTACCAGTACCCGCCGATGTGCTGATAATAGTCAAATAGTTTTTGCAAAATTGACTAACGCGGAGTATTAAAGCAAACAAACAAACAACTGGTCAAATCTGTGACATGTTTTTGAATGTCACCGACTGCCAGGCACTTCCTGGAACCTTACTGACGGGGTTACTAAGCAACATTTCATAACAGATGACGGCGGTATCAGAGCAAAAAGTGCAAAAGATTTTCGCAATCAAAGACATATAGATACTACCTCAGTTGAATATGTACAGAGAAATCTCAATTTTCGTAGCGGAACTCACACAAACTCATTAAATTTAACTTTGACCAGTATTTCAGGATCTGATCGCGAGAAACTTGACTAACTATGTAATTGGGAAGTCCCAAACTTGCTTGACAATAATGCACATTGTCTTTTTACAATTGGTGCAGCGCCACCCAGTGTTATTACCGCCAGGGAAATCAGCAAATCAGCAAGTTGAAATGTATTGATACTTGGTGTTCAATATAGCCGCTGCACTTACATAAACTTCATGGGGGAAATTGTATTTTCAGTTGTAACAAAGACAAGAAAAGTGAAAACTTTATTTTTCCCACAGCTTCAGGAAAACTGGTCACAAAAGGTAACTTGGAAAGGTTAGGCCCATCTTGCGTTTTTTGAGGCGCAGTTGCATGACTTTTCTCATATGACCAGTGTCATGTTTCCTGATTATTGATTAAACTATTTCGAAAATTAGTATAATGGCATAAGTGTGTCAACTAAAGGGAAATTATATTTAGAAAAATGTATTCGTCGGCCTCAATATTTTTAACAGGTAAGCATTCAGTAAGCATTGATTGAAGTGAATTCAAATCCAAATTGTGCTACCGACACGAATGTATGAATTAGGAAAACAGTGTAGCAAGTATCTGTTGCAACGTCATCACAGTGTCTTATTCCCATTTTGGCATCACAAACGATTTCATAATTCAGAGAGACAGCAGCAGCAAACGAAGTTAACATACATGGAGCAACAACCAGTCTGTGCGTAGAGTTAAATGACAGTACCTTCATCGGTCAGATTCTCTCAATGGTTACAGCGCGTAGGCAGTCATTGTATCGACTCTCGGTGCGTAACGCAAACTAACATACTAACAAACAGTTGTCAACAAAGAGAATTGCTCTACTCACCAGTTTATGTTTTACCTGTTTACATAATGTTTTGATACTACATGCTGGCAAGTGTAGTCTATGTCAGTGTCTAGCTTCAGCTTCTCAACAAATTTTCGTGTTTAAGGAAGTATTCGCCTCGAAAGTGTAAACTTAAACTTTTGCTCAGCCTTTCCTAAATGAAACCTTCAACCGTTCTCTTACCAAATCAACAATAAAAATCAGGGGTCACCGTGCAAAGTTTGGAACAAGTAAAAAAAATTACTCAACATTTTGCGATATTTGAAATTCAAAATGGCCGCCATTCCTGTGTTAATTCTATGAGGTAAAAATTAAATTTTGAATTTTCGAAATGCTAAGAGGGTGCAAGTTTTTCTTTCTTCACGAGCTTCAAAATGAGCCCCATAAGTGATAGATCAGAAAAGAATTGTAAAAATTTAGGGCTAATGTGCAGCACTGAATAAGATCTGACCCAATTGGGTAGCTGAATCTGACCAATATAATGAAAACAATACAAATAGACTCCCTAAGTGGCTGTGAATAGTGAAAATGGACCAATCAGAGAAAGAGCTTATTCAAGCTGCACATCAGTAGAAAATTTAAGAGTCCAAATATCTGTCCCGGAGGCGCGTTCTGCCTTAATTACTCAAAATGTACGAAGGCAACAACCTTAAAGTAGGGATATGGAATATTATTATACATCTACCATCGAGAACAATAGAATTTAGCGTGCGCTAAAAAAGCCGTACGGAACGCGCTCGTTACGTAACAAGTACGGTTTCAAGGTGCCCCATTCCCCGCGGCTGTATCTGCGCGTTCACTGTAGAACGGTTTCAAGGGACCCCTTGGGCGAGTGCCAGAACAAGTCTCGCGCGCGCTCTGTACGTACGTATGTGTGTATAAAACGTGCAGAAGCGCGTCCAAGGTAGCGTTCCACACTGGCGCAATAAAATCGGAAGAAAAATTGTTGACATTGCACGAAAACGGTCACTACTCCGCAATTTTGATGCCCCGATCAGGAATGTAAGATGTATAATAATAAGGTTATTACGAAAATACCGCAAAGGATGCACTCGGACATTGGCGCAGCGTATCGCCCGACGCGAACCTCATATTCTTTCTTTCATTGCACCTGCGCATTTTGCACCTCATGCCATAGATGACAGAAATCAATAACAGTATGTCTGAAAATTATTCACAGACATATTGTGGTCTGGTTTCTGGTTGCTACTTGAACAAAAGTGGATTTTTTAGGCATGGGGAACGTCATATACAGTGTGTTTGTATTACAGAACAAGTCATATGCACTTTCTGTTCTGGATTTTAACCAAAGTTGTATACGTAAAAATCATGGAGAAGTCACAGTAGCACTTCAGTTACGTTCATGGCACATCCTACACTCACTGCCCCTCTTTTAAGTGTTCCATGGCATGGTGATACTCCCTCTGATGAATATATTTTTAAAACATGTGCACCAGGGACAGATATCGACTCTCAAAATTTTTCAATTTTTTCTTTTCAGGTCTACCACTTGTGGGGGCTTTAGACAAAATTTATAGTCTTATTCTTTCAAAAAAATCATTTTTCTTCATTGAGTTCATTTAGAGATGGTGGCTATTTTGAATTCCAGATACCGGCAAATGTTAGGTATTCCCTCAATTCCAAATTTCCCTCGAAAGAGCAATTCCTTCATCCAAACCTCGGTATAAAGAATCCTTCACTGTTTTCTGTGAAATCGCGTGTTTCCCGCCTAGCGCAGTATTTGTTCGAATTTTAGTGTGAAGAAACATTGCACAAACATTTTAACCCTTAAGTGTTATTGAACTATTGAGCATACAGTGCTGAATGCATAGTATGGTTTATTCTTGATATAGCAGAATGAATAACAATTGAAACGCTACTTTGAAAAAAAAACCTTTTTTTTCTTATATGGGGTACTTTTTAATGTAAATGTCAAAATTAATTTGAAAAATACAACGTAAGTTCGGGCATCATGTAATCATCAAAATTAGCATATTTACAACATCATGTGATGATTGTTTGATTCAAACGTTATATATGGTAGATATTTCCCATTGACTAGAAGTTTAGCTCATTCCTGTTACAGCACAGAGCAGTTTGGACACCGCGTTGTTGACTTGAGCTTGAGCGATTTGTAGACTTCTTCGGCCGACGGTCTCGATATGTTGTCCGCGTACAACATCGCTTCGACCAGACTCGTAGTTTCCCCTGGAACGGTGATCATCGGCAGGACTAGTCTGACGGCGTGCGGGTTTTGTTGAAGAACGAGGCCTATCGGGAACTGAATATCGTTGTTGTAAATGATTACAAGCTCCATGCCACGTCCAGGTATATTCAACACCAGGCGCTCCAGTATGGCACAGAATATCACCCCTAATGAAAACACATCGACTTTCTCAGTGTGGCATCCCTCGAAGACTTCAGGCGCCATATACATGTATTTCCTCCCACTTTCTGTCATGTAAGATTCCAGAGGAAACTCAGGCGGCGGTGGTGAAACGGTGCCAGTAATTTTCCCCAAACCAAAGTCAGCAATTTTGGCAATTGGCTCATTATTTTCCACCTTAATCAGGACATTTCCAGGTTTGATATCACCATGAACGATTCCATTTTTATGGGCGAATCTGATAGCGTCTGCCATTTGTCTCATCAATGCAAGGGTAACTTGATCTGAAGGGTCTGTGTCTATGATGTAATTCTCCAGGTTGCCGCCATCACAGAAATCTGTCACGATACACATTTTCTTTATATTCGAATCGTAAAAGTGCTCGATACACTTGAGAATGTTTGGGTGACCACTCCCAGTGTGCACTGCAAGAGCTTCGCTGATTGGCGACACTAGATGAGCGTCTACTTTGCCTTCTTTCATCGCAAAGACGGCGTCACTGTAATTGTGACGGATCTTGTAAACCACGCCGAAGGCTCCTTTGGCGATGGCCGTGTCTTCGGTGTAATCTTCAGCTGGTATGCTTGTCTGCGAGCAAAAAGGAAAAAAATGTATGAGAAAGAAGTTGAGGGGAATGTGCAGCGTCTCGGAAGATTGTCGATCATCGGTCGGCTGAATATTATTGTTATTTTATATCATAATGAAAGTTTGCAAATAAAATGTGATCTTCCGAGCTCTCCTAACGATTTTGATATTACGATAATTTTATTGTTCATATTTACTTACATCATTGCATTTTTTAATGTAAAGCGTATTTGGAGATTTTATGCCATGTGCTATATTATATAAGAAATGGGATCAAGATTAATATTAACAATATTCACATAAAATAATTTCGACCTAAGTTTTAAGCAAATTGCTTTTTCGCGAAAGCAAAATCAGTGCAACACACTTGAACAACATGTCGAGGGGTAAAATCAAAACAATGAACACGATGGCTCGAAATTGATGTTGTTCTCGTGTGTGAAGGGAGAAAGACAATTTAAATGAAAATGAGTTTCTATAGCTTAATATACCGTATTAATCTTCGTCGAATATCTATGGAATTTAATTTGCCAAAGACATTCGGCTGTGCGATTTTTCGGACCACCCCACCCAACTTGTTCAGAAATGAACGTTGGTATTGTCGACAAAATAAATGAAGGCAGAAAATGGAAAATATATGCTGAATTTTATCAACATGTGCCATCAAGTTTGCTATAAGTCAAACACATAGCAAACGGCCCCTGGATGGCCACGAAGTTCTATAAAGAGAACAACCGTGGGAACCAAAAAAGTACAATGAACGAAACTCACACACAGTGATTCTTTTTTATATTCTTCAACAACACTGAAAAATGGTGCTGGTGCTTGCATGAATATCATCTGGATTTGCAAATATCGGCGAAAGTTAGGGTTGGATCTTGGATCTTCATATTTTTCAAATTTCTCAAAGTGTTAGGTGCCGTATAGCTGAATGTTGCAATATTACTAAATACTCATAAAAACAAGTGTGTAATGTAAAAAGAAAAGTAGATGAGATTACATTTGTAGATGAAATGGACATAACTTCACCATCCAATTATCCCAAATTAGTTCCAATCGTGTTTATTTTACAAATAGAAACAAAAATATTGAAAAATATATCAAAGTTACAGCTTAAGGACTTGTAAGACATTCTCAATCTTGTTTATGCAAACTTACTCAAAAGTGTAAATGTCTTGTTTACATTAAAAAACATTGCTAAGTTTCCTATCTATCCACCCAAAATATGTAAGTGTCATATCATAAGCGGAGATCGTTAAAGAAATTTTGTGTCAAATATCGTCGCATAGGGATGGTTTGAGTCAGTCAGCTCAAGGTGCATTCTAAAATTACTAATTAATTCGTGACAAAAACTGCAAGTTTTGTCGAAATGTTATGGGATGTGGCTTGTATGCAGAAACGAAGTCCCCATGATGAGATTTAACCGTACGAGATATTTCAAGAATGATTGTCCTGACCAGTAAGAAAATTTCAGTTGTGAATATGTTTAAAACCTACACTCTGTGGTCTGGTTTCAAGGCTGTGGGCGGAACACTTTGTTACTTTTTAAAACGTTCACTTTCACCCTTTTATTTAGGGATTGATTTCCAGTAAATTAGTCTAAAAAGGTATAATATTTCAGTGTAACTAGGGTCAAAAATTGTGAATCATTTCATCCAGCAAAATATGAGTCCAAGCAGATTATGTTTTTTTCCCGCGAATTCCAGCAAGTCGTGGCTTGCCAAGTGAAAGTAGATTAGCTACAAGCTTTGCTGGTACCCTGGCCGTGCAAATTCTTAGTTCTTGCCCCATAATGCTTTGCAAATTTCCACGCTTTGACATGGCATCAGGGTCAAAGGTGATAGAGATCTACAAGGGAGTCTTAAAATTACGAGATTTTTGGTTTGAAATGGGATATGGATTCTTTACGTGAGACCGCACACCCCTTCTATTTCTCCAAAGAGGTAACCCCTCAGTTTTAAGGTTCAGGAACACAAAATAACACCTACGTAACAACGGCAAAATCAGAGCTTGTAGTGCAAACTGGCGGCCTCCGGGTCAAGTTAACTTATAATAAGTTGCCAATCCACAAAAATGCTTTACTCACCTGTGTACCGTGTAACTGGTAGCTCCGTACGACAACTTGTCAACGTATTCCGATCAATGTCCCGTATATCACTGTCTAGATGCTAATGGTCAACCATAAGATGTGTTTGAATACCCGGAATTTACGTGTGCGACAGCCAGAAAACACAGATAACAAATATTTTCTTTCATTGCACATGCGCAATTGAGAGGTGCCCGTATTGAACGTTTCTAATGAGGTCAGATGTGACAACGCAACCCTGACGTGACAACAGTTACAAAAGGTAGTAAGCATGCGCTGTCGATCTCAATATTCTGAAAACTACTTACAGACAAATACCTGCATAATTCTTGAACTAATGTTGATATATATTGGAAGCACAATTACTACGAAACAATATGCTAATTTTACCGAGAAAGCCGGATGTTATATTTACTTCTGCGGTTTGATATTACTCGGTATACGATATAAGACTTTACGTGTACATTCTGAAAAAATAGCTCATGTGGACCAACTCGAGGGGTCAACTACCTTTAATGAACAGCTACTGTAATAGTTCACTTTTATTCTCGATACGGCCAACAATTTAACATCTGACATACCTGCTTTTAAACGTTCCTTTGAATAGAAGATACCCTCTTTGTTGAATTTGTAAACAGTTTCCTTTTTCTCACAAATCAAGCGAATAACAGTGTACAATGAAGATTTGACCTCGATCGCTGATCATGGTAAACTCGGAGAAGTCCCAAGCTGGCTCGACAAAATGATGTGTGCGCTGTCCCAATTGTGGTGCGCCATCTAGTGGTTGTCAGCAGAGATGCAAAATTTACAAGTAGCCCGACACACTGGATTTTGTAGAAATCAAGGTAATACACGTCAGCAAAATGTGTTTAATTTCATGATCGCAATGATAGTTCAGTGAAGGTGTACCAGCCATCCAATCATTCAAGGGAACGCTCGATGTACAATAAGTAGGAGTGCGCAAGAGAAATGTGGTTTTCTCACATCCGAGAGGGGTCCGATTTTTCAGCACATTGGATACAGTGTGCGAAATTAACGTCAGTCCGACGGTCCGAGACCGACAGATTTCTCGTCGGGCCGAAAGATTTTAGCAACATGTCGGTCCTTATGACCGACTGAAATTTGGAATAAATGATGAAAATTTCTCCGTCAAGACCTGTAACAGATGCTGATGATGACTGACTCTGAATCA
>LD348562.1:370024-388988 GCA_001465055.1 Ptychodera flava | reverse complement strand
TCGTCTTATGGACATTCCCAGTCTCACAAAACTGAAACCAAACTTTTACTTGGGGGAAAAAGGTTCAGTCCTAGGATCTATAATTATTCGTGGCGCGCCGCGCGGATGCTGGCCGTAAGTTAGTTTGTGTTCAGACGTTGAGAGGTCACGGCCCTACGTCACTGTAGTGACGTACTGCAGGGATCCTCGACCAACAGTTTTACGCTAGCAAAATGGCGGTCTACGTGTAGTCATGTCGCGCAAACTTAGAAAAAAGGCGATATTTCAGTGAATTTTGAGCGGATTTCTGGTCTGGTGAGTCCCTAATAACCAAGCTGTCGATGAGTGTTGGCAATTTGTAATTTGGATGGAAAATTTTTCGAAATATCGTCGAGCAAACTTGCGCAAAGGGTGCTTGCGGCGGATTTGGACGCTAGTCTATGGAATATCCCATAGCTGTGGTGGCGGGGTTAAAATCGTAAAAGTCAAAACCAGCCCGTAAAAGGCATGAATCCCGTCTGAAAACACCACAGCTATGGACCCACAGCTACCCCTGGGACAATTCTACAACGTGAAATTGCTGCCACACCTCTGTCAACCAAGATATCTCCACAAATTGACAGAAATCGACTATCAGCACAGCAAATATCCCCTGGGACAATTCTACAACGTGAAAATGCTGCCACACCTCTGTCAACCAAGATATCTCCACAGAATGGGTAGAGTTGACTTTTCATATCCTCAGATTCAGATCCTCAGATCCTCAGATTCAGATCCTCAGATCTCAGACCTCAGATCCTATAACTTCAGACGCAGATTCTTAATTAAAATTTCACAATTTTCAAAGTTTAATGAAATATACTGATAAATAAAATATAATTTACATTTGAAAAGGCTTTAGAAATTATTTTATTTCTATTTTGAAGCTTAAACTTAAAAAATTCGATCTCAGAATCAGAACGTCATCTGTCGAAGACAGGGTGCGCAATGATTCCACTTGGTTTGTCATCACGTGAACGTTCCCTCATAGAGATAAACACACCCGCGCGCGATCGAATGATCAAGACCGCGACGATCATGTAAATGCTGGCTATCGACAGTCCGTATTTTACCATCGTTCGTAATATTTATGGCGAGGGAATATAACTAATTCATGTTGGAGGCCAGTGACCCCGGGCTAAATCAGAATTCAGGGGTCGGAAGCAAGTTAGCTAATCTGTAATTGTAGACCCGTGTTTGTTGAAACTTGTTAAGCGAAAACGTTTATGTAGACTTTTTTGTTTTCATAACTGCCTTGTACATGTCATATTCAAATTATTATTGTAAATATTGCAATCATACTGTTAATACGGATTTTGTAAAAGGCTTGTAAATTCGAATCTGCATCTGAAGTTATAGGATCTGAAGTCTGAGATCTGAGGATCTGAATCTGAGGATCTGAGGATCTGAATCTGAGGATCTGAAAAGTCAACTCTACCATGGGCCCATAGCTGTGGTGTTTCCAGACGGGATTCCTGCCTTTTACGGGCTGGTTTTGACTTTAACGATTTTAAATCCGGCACCACAGCAATGGGAAACTCTGTAGACTAGCATCCATGTTACGTCCGACAGTACCCTTGTCGCAACTTTGTTTGAACATATTTTGAAAAGTTTCCATCCAAATTACAAAGTGCCAACACTCATCCACAACTTGGTTATTAGGGACATATCACGACCAGAAATCTGCATAAAAGTCATTGAAATATCACCATTTTTCTAGCTTTAACCGACATTACTACCCGGAGACCGCCATTTTGCTAGCGTAAAACTGTTGGTCGAGGCTCTGCAGAAAGTCGCTACAGTGATGTAGCAGTGACCTCTCAACTTATAAAAACAAACTCAGTAATTCATCCTGTGATATCGATGACCATCATTCGTCCTATGGACATTGCCAGTCTCACATACATGTAACTGAAATCAAACTTTATCTTGGGAAAAAAAAATTCAGTCCTAGGATCTGTGATTGTTCATGGGGCGCGGATGCTGGCCATAATCTCTCAGTTTGTGTTAAAATCGTACAAGTCAAGACCAGCCTGTAAAAGGCAGGAATCCCGTATTAAAACACCACAGGTATGGACCTACAGCTACGTTTCGGTACAACTAGCGTATCTTTGTCAAGTTGATATGACAGCAGTACAGCATGAATGACTGGGCGTATGATAATGACAATGACTACAAAGGGACAAAAACAGACAGGAAAATGTAGATGAAAACAAATTAATTGTACAATTCCTTCCGCAGAAAAGAGTCATGTTTGTACTGCTGATTGCTCTTGTTGAGAATCTGCACCATATTTCTTTTCACACAGACAGCGCTAAGTCTGGATGTAGAAAGCTTTATGTTCGAGAGTGAAGGGTTCGATGATGCTGACGACTCTAGGGTAAGCTACTTACACCAATACAGAAACACAGGTACTTTTTAACCCTCTGGTCTGATCATTCAGATCAGCAGAAGGTCACTCACTTCTATTAGTCATCACCATACAATCACAGTACTGTCCCTGATTGAGGGAGTACACAGGGCATGTATGAATATGGTACAATGCATGTCCAAAACAAGCATGTCTGTGAAAACCATATCTGAGAATTTTTTGAGAATCTATCATATTCATGTAAATTAAAATGAAGTATATCAAAGGCAACATCTACAATATACACTGTAGCCTGTTTTTTGACATTTAAGCCTTTCTACTGGTTATATATACATGATGAGACCTGGTATAGTCACAGGGAAACCTTGTAGGAAAGATTTTGGCAATTGTTTCAATGAATCACAAAAATGATACAGTAGACCATTGGTAAAAAAGTTGCAGTATGCACAATCAGTGTTTTGTTCTCTACCCTTACAGTTCCTGTTCGGTTATCTGGAAAAATGTTATGCAGGCTTCTTGAACGGTCACGATGACTTTGAAACCCATGAACGAATGCTGGCTGAGAATATGAGTGAGTCTCTTCATGTCTGTTGCATAGACCCCAGAAAAATGGACCCTTTCTACTATCTATTGTTGCAGTTACATAAAATCAGAATTATGAAGTCTTTAGCAGCTGATATTACTAGTGCTAAACCCAAGCTCAAAAGCCTTGATATTGTTCATTATAGGCATGAAATACTGAGTATTTTGTGTCCATGGCCCCTTTTCTCAATGTCACTGGTTATTGGTATACTGTATGTGGGTATGGTGTAACATATGGTATGGTAACATTACACTTGCTGTTGCAAACAATCTTCTAAATTACTCAAACTTGAAAGAGAACAAAGTCAAAAATATTGTTTGAAATTTCACATTATTCTTGGTGAAGCTAGTTTATTCACATTTGTCTCCTATGCAAACCACAGAGATTGGGAACCACATTGCCACAGAGGACCTTGACCAATTGGAAAATGCAATCAGAACACTGAACGCTGAACTTGAGATACTGGAACTAGAATCTGTAAGTTAAAAAATGGTTAAATCAACATGTTATCTTTGTGTATAGTTTTTGCTGTCATACACATTTTGAAAAAGCAAAGTCCTGTTGTAGTTTCAAATCATTGCATGACCCTCATTCATAAATTATTATTTGGTCTTACTCATCAGTCGCAGTGAAGTGACACGTTCAACTCTGCTATCCCATATTCCCCTAAAACTAGGTCCATTTTTCCACAAAAACAGAAATGTATGAACAATGATATCTGTGATGAAATGTATCACAATAAAATATATTACCAGTATTGTTGTCCGTATCAACCCAGTGTTATCTTGGTCTTGTTCTACATTCTATAAGTCATTAATGGATCTTATTCAAAGAAAATACTCTTGGAAAACTGAGGATATTTTGAGATCAGCTTATTACATATTTGCAGCTATTATGGCTTTAAAATAAGGCTGAACATTTTTGAGTTTAGTGTCATGCCAGCAAACGGATGGGAAATTGGGTGAACATTTTTCATTTTAAACGAAGTGGTGAGGATTCAGTCTTGTTGAGGTGTTCATGGTAGACATTTTGCTGCTTGCACATTTTGTGTTCTTCATAAGTTAGTGAAGGTGCATTTTTGCTCTGCATGTTTCATGTTATGTGCGCGTCTTTGTCCTGTGCACATTTTGTTGCATGTTTGTCATTTATGCCATGCCATTATTGACATGTTAGAAGCAATAGCATATATCAGTTCTGCATATTTTATGGAGGTCTGATTGATATTCCAGTGTCAAGCTTAAGATCTGACTGGGATAGTTGTCATTTTAGACATGTGCAGTGTGCACATTTGAATTTTTTGTCTCAAACATTCAAACATTATTACATCAGCCACAATTGCTCAGTAGCACCTTAATAGTTCTCTTTTATTTGCATAATACTGAAACTGTTCAGTGTGTTTGTAAGGGGCTGTTTGCCTGACCCCCACTTCCAGCTATTTTGTGGTATGTAGTATTGAATTTCTGCATTTTGCTACAAAAAAACAAAAAAACAAAACTGGAAATTTTGGTTGAAAATGAGTATACAGTGTCAATGCAGTATGGAATTCAGTAATTATTGCTGACTGTTATCAAACTGATGGATTCATACCAATGGAAATGGCAGGATGTTATGTTTTACATTGCCAAAAAAATTTCGCTGTTGACAGGCCTTCTACAACCCCAGTGACACAACCCCATGGTACAGGTATGTGTCAACAAAGATGTCTTATTTTTGAGACAGGGGCTGATGTACAGGTTTAGGCCAGTGCTGTGGGACACAATATGATGTGACAGCTGGGCCTAAACTGTCTGCCTGTCATCACTGTATTTACAGGATTGTTCATATGGATGTGAATACAGACCTGTCACAGTATCAAAACTTGTTTTAATGTGCACACAATTATGCCTGTATTTATACATGTATCTCTCAACAAAATTGACCCCTGAAATCTTACAAATTTTCAGACCCTAAGCCCTTAAATTCAACACTGACACAACACTGTTCAAACACCCGGCACCTGTGTTTTAGTCATGTCATTACAGTACTGGATACCAGGCCTGATTCAGATCTGTCCGTACACCCCTGATATGACCAATTTTACAGGTCTTTTAACAGAAGTCATTTCTCAGGGTCTTTTACAGGTATTGATCAGACCCTGGTACAGACTTGTACTAAAATCTGCCTGTAGTTTTCTTGCTGTATGTAAGTGTATTCAGTAGTGGCATAATTGTGGAAACTGCACGACTTAGTTGTGCACAACTCAAAACAGGTTTTCTGTGAATATCGGCATATTAGAAGTGTATCTCTGTTGATGGTTCCCCTAACCTGTTTCAACTAACAGAAAGCATTGTTTTTACGGAGAACTGATTGCAAAGTACTGGGAAGTCTATAGAGTTCCCAGTACCAATATGATTTATGAAATAGGTTCTTTTCACAAATATTTACATGTATAACTTGTCTTGATATTTATTTATGATACTAATTTACATATATTTTTGTAATTTTTTTATTAAGTAAAAGAAAATTTTAATATGAAAAATGAACATACAAAAGGCTTCTCTTTAAGGCCATAAAATAAAATAAAATAAAATTGTTCTTGGTCTTGACTTTTTACTTTAAAATGATGCGGGGACACGGCTTTCATTATTTATATTTTATTCTTTTTTTTTACAACAGTCAGTGAAATCGTCAGCTTTTTGTGCCTTTTTGAATATATCAGTGTTAAAAGTGCAGTGATTCATCATGTGTTTTAATACTTGTCCTCTTTCTGCAGATGATTTTAGGTTTGCATGTTGGATAGATATCTGTGACAAAGTGACTTTTTCTAAGTTGGCTGATGTTGTGTTTATAAACAAGTTAGAAGGAGAAAATGACTGATGCGGCCACTTTGAAGTGACACGCACTGACGAGAAAAAATTCTTTTTCTCTTTTTTGGCCTAATCAGATGAAATTTGAAGTGCCAAATTAAAATCAAATGAAACCATTTTTCCTGATTTTCTTGATTTTCAAATGATAAAATATTGTTATAGTTATTATGTACACACCAACTTGGAGCAGGGATGTAGGAAATGAGTGCAAGGTAGAAAAAATAACAGATTGTAAATAACAGTTCCAGCTGGTAACAGGGAAAAAAATGCAGATTTTATTCTATATAAAATAAAATATGACTATATGTGTAGCACTAAGTTTGCAAATCCCGTATCTGGAAAGTTTACACCTCAAAGTAAAATTTTGTACATTCATGCTGACATATTGTCAGTGCTTATAGTACAGGTATTGCTGAAGTAATTTCCCATTTCTTGGGGTTTTTTGTAAATTTTGGTCAAGAATTATATTTATTAATTTGGATATAATATTTAATATTTTATCACAAGTTGAATATGTATATGATTTGTATGAATATTAATATTTTTCTAATTTGAACTGATAGCTCTTGTATGCCAAAAATGGTAAATGCTAGGCTGCTGTGACATTTGGTTTGTAGGTAACTGAAACTGATATTGGTGATGCCTACCATTTTAGCCTATGTAAAAACTTCAAATTAAGATCAGTTAAGGTCAAAATTGTCATTTCTGTCTTTTGCACAGCAGCAATCTTTTATATCTGGTGTGAAGCTTCTCTGAGTTCATTCTGCTCTGTGCTTGATATTTGTAATTTCTATTTCATGAAAAGTGTCAGTCATTTCCTGAGAAAAGCAACAATTTCAACTCATACTGCTCCTTGTGAAACTCTATTATTTCGTTTGTATTTTTCTTAAATTCACTCTTCCTCATTTTGTTATTTTCACTAATTGCAGTGTTCTGTTTTATGTTAAACACAAATTCTTCCATCACAAAGTTCTTAAACTTCATAAAATAACCGCTGATAGTGATAGTGGCAAGTGATTGGGTGACCCCCTTATAGGATAGCAGCCACCAGGCTCTAATTGTGTGAAGACAACAATTCTATGTTTTTCAAACTTGCAGTCCTAAATGAAAGATTTAAAGCTACATTGTAGTTCACAAATGGTTGCATGGTATTCATTTTAGACATACAAGTATATATAGGGATACATGTTATATTTTAGGTCTGCACCTTTGACCTATTAGGGTCAGACATAAAAAAAGTTCTAAAACATTACACAGATAATTATCATTAAGATACGATAGGCATTATAATAAGATTGCATTATATGAGAACATGTTAGATTTTGGTCAAAGAATGTGACGTTTTGGATCCAACATACTGTATGCTGTATGTTACATACAGCTGGTTTATAAAGTGTGCACGCATTGCACATGTAGATGTGATACTCTGGGTACATTTCAGCTTGGCTTTATTCCACTCAATGGTGTGTATTCATGTTGTAATACCTTAATTCACTTTCGATATGTTGATGTTCATGTTTGTTCAGAGAATAAATTGACAAAATATTTGATAAACTTAAAGTGATACATGTATATGTCTTTTTTTATCGTTCCAATGCAGGATTAACTTCACATATTACCATATTCATGAATTAAACTTAATTTTTCACTTTTCTTGAACCAAAGAGTGTAGTCAATGATATACAAGATTGAGATAGCATCATCTTAAGTGTTTTGCAGTGGATGGCTCTATTTAATCCCCATGGACACCGTCCGAGGGGACTTATAGGTTTGGTCATGTCCGTGCAAATAATAGTACCCTACCTCATACACGTCGATTTGTTTCATAATGCGATCAAATTTGGCCGTGTTAGAGGACTTTTTAGTTTACATTTCCATAGACTCCCATGTATAAGGCAGCTCTCCATAGACTCCCATATATAAGGCCAAGAAAAATAAAAAAATAGTTTCTCATCGTATTCATATTGCAAAAGGGATGCAGTGACACAGTTTTTAGTCCCCACAAATAAAGTCCAGGGAGCTTATAGATTCGGACATGTCCATCCGTGAGTCCATACGATATCTCAGACACTTTGAGAAAATGTCATGTGACCTCAGTGACCTTTGACCTCAAATATACATATTTGTCCACAACTCAGTAACCACAAGTGTCAAACCTTTCATATATGGTATGATGGGACACCTTATGACGCCACATATTGTACCTCATTAATTATGTGCATATATAATTTTGAGCGAGCCAATAGAGCTAGTGGTCTGATTTTTGGTATATAGGGATAACTTAGCAATGCAATTTTTTTGACAAAATGTCACGTGACCTCTGTTCTTTGACCTCAAATATACATGTTTGTCAATAACTCAGTAACCACAAGTGCTACACCCTTCATATTTGGTATGACGGGACACCTTATGATGCCACATATTGTACCTCATTAATTATGTGCATATCTAATTTTGAGCAAGTCAATAGAGCTCGAGGTCTGATTGTTAGTATATAGGAAGAACTTAGCAATAAAATTATTTTGACAAAATGTCACATGACTTCAATGACCTTTGACCTCAAATATACATATTTGTCCATAACTCAGTAACAACAAGTGCTACACCCTTCATATTTGGTATGATGGGACACCTTTTGACGCCACATATTGTACATCATTAATTATGTGCATATCTAATTTTGAGCGAGCCAATAGAGCTAGAGGTCTGATTTTTGGTATATAGGGATAACTTGACAATACATTTTTTTTGACAAAATGTCATGTGACCTCAATGACCTTTGACCTCGAATATAGATATTTGTCCATAACTCAGTAACACAAGTGCTACACCCTTCATATTTGGTTTGATCGGACACCTTATGACACCACATATTGTACCGCATTAATTATGCAATATCTAATTCTGAGCAAGCCAATAGAGCTGGGTGTCTGATTTTTGGTACATAGTGATATCTATAGGATAGAAATGTTTTGACAAATTGTCATGTGACCTCGATAAGCTTTTACCTAAATATATGTTTATGCCAATAAACAAGTAACCACAAGTGCTATGTCCTTTATACTTAGTAGGATGGGAGACCTTATGACAACACATTCTTTATGTCATCAATTATGCACACATCTAATTCTGGGCAAGCCAATAGAGCTGGAGGTCTGAATTTAGGCATAGAGGGGTTAATTAGCAATACATTTTTTTTTCAAAAGGTCACGTGGCCTTGATGACCTTTGACCTTAATTATACATATAGGATATTAGATCTTAAGATGTCACATCTTGTACCTCATTTATATGCACGTATTTATTTCTTTGCAGGCCAATACAGCTAGAGGTCTGATCTTTTTCCTGATTTAGAACCATAACTTAGACACGCCTCTTGTTATAAATTGGGAAAAATGACATAAACCTATGTGCCCATAGATCTGAACATATACACTCCAGTGATACTTCTTAATGACCACATTTCCCTGCCCCATCAAGACTAATACTCCTATTACAAGTGGGGACTAGGTCATTGTCAATGACTTGTTTTATGTAGGAGTGACCGTGACCTTGTGTGTATCAACTGAGATTGTGAGTGCTTTATGGCAAGTTTTTCACTGTATCTTTTCACTTATGTGTTTGTACCAATATCCATACACAAGGCGTCACTTTTGTGTTTGTACTATTATTGATACACTAGGCTCCACTTTTGTGTTTATACCAATAACCATACACTAGGATTCACTTTTCTGTTTTCACCAATAACTATATACTGGGCTTCACTTCTCACTTTTACAAAAACTGTATACTTATAGATTAAAATGAATATTTTGGTGGGAAAAAAACATCTTACTGCCAAATTTTGTGAGTTTAAATATTATATTTCGTCATGCTATCATTCAAGCTCTCTATTTGTAAATAGGCTGTTCTCAGTGCCTTGAGAGATCAATATGTAATCCGGAAGGCAACACAGCCTCCATCCTACTTACTGAGAGAGTGGCATTCAGCACTGACCCCATCACACTTCATAGACATAGAAGTGTTCTTTTAACTCACATAAAACATCAATAATGTACCTCTATCAATACACTGGGCTTCATTTTTCTATTTGTACCAATATTCATACACTGGGCTCACCTTTTCTGCATGTACCAATATCTATACACCAGGCTTAACTTTCACTGATCAACGAGAATAGGCTTCACATTGTATTTGATGTATAAAAGTTTTTTGATTTAGTTTTGTATAAATTTAATGTTATTTTGTGGACACACATATGTTTCTGCCTAATTCAGTGAATGTTAATGGTTGAAAATAATGCAGGAAATAGGGGGTTCCATTTCTCTGTAGTTTGTCATGGGTCTCACATTCACGGCGGCACGCGTATGTGTGTGTGTGTGTGTGTGTGTAGGTGTGTGTACCACGGCAAGTCTATGTGTCAAAGGTCGACACGCTTCTTCATATGGTACAAAGTGAAAATACAAAAGTACAAAGTGAAAACATGGGTAAGGCATGGTTATTTCTAAATAAAAATTGCAGAATCTGACATAAAAGAGGTTGCTGAACAACGTGGGCTATGCCTTTTCCTTGAAAACAGCTTTTTTAAGGAACTCACTTTGTACGTACAAAGTGATGTAGAGGCAGGTTTACGTATTAAAGTGAAACATCTTACACACATTCACGTATGCAGTACATAGTGACATCATTTTACACACGCACAGGTTTACTGTCAAAGTGAGGAGGGACCACCCATGATGCGAACTAAATACGCCACTGTGATTGCAATGTTACGTGTAATTGTGCATCAGTATTGCTAAATATAAATATTCATTGTACATAAATTGATATATTTTGACAAGACATTCTAAAATGTCTATAAAGACAGTTGCATCGGCAAAATTAGTATATCTAGGCAGTTTATGTGATGCAGTCAATGGATTTACAATGCCAATGATAACATCACTTTGTTAGTATATAATTTAGCAAGCATTTCAACCGATAATGTTAAGAGTGTCATGCTATAATCAGATCATTGTTAGATCAGTATCTGCAGTAGGTTTCTTCTAATTTGGCACTGTAAATTTGGACAAATGTCGCTTATCATGAAAGTTTAAGTAATATGAAAATAAAGAGCCAGGGTAAGTGCCTAAATTTTATTGGTGCCATCCACACCATGGATCGAAATCGTAACATTTATGAAGGTAAAATAGCTTGATGAAAAAATATCTACAAAGATTTAAACCTTGAAAAATATTGTCTGATTTAACCTTACTCCAATACAGAATGTGAAGGATGTAGGTATCGTTCTTAGTCCCAATCTGTTTTAAATTTCTAGCCATTCATACTTCTACAGTCAAATGAATCACAAGATTCTACTCATGAAAACGTTACAATTGTATGAAATACAAAAGTACCTTGAAGATGCTTGTTCAGGATTGTCCTACTTAAATTTGTAAATCACAAATGACTGGTAATGTATAACCTTGAATGAAAATGATTGTTGGACCAATTTAATATCATATTGTCCATTGGAATTTGCCACACAAATCACAAAGAAATCTGTAAAAATGCATTCAAAATATATTTACTTACTTTAGAATTTTAAAACTTACAGCTCTAACAATACCTCTCAGCATGATACCCTCTGAGTGTTTTAAACCTTACAACGTTGATGCAATGAAGGTATCTAGACATTGCACCTTGATATCTAAATTCCACTTACTTATGCCCCTTTCAGAACTCCTGGTAGTAAGTGGATCAAACCGTTAATCTCTAATCGATTGATGCATGAATACTTAAAATGATTTTGTTTGCTCCTTTCCAGATATCGACCCTTGTAGTAACATTAATAAGTTAAAGGCTGACATCTGTCATGTAGTTTAATATTCTGTATTGTATAGACTTTTAGTACATTTCTGTCGGTTTTAATTTTCACAGAATCTTTTTGCACCTGTCTATTCTATTGTCTATTGTTTGCTGAGCTGGTAAAACGAACTTCTTTTCCATAGAATTTCTAATATAAAAAAACAAACAAAACAAAAATTACTATCATTCTATCTACATCTGCTGTTCTCATATGCATACCTGTAAATAGGACACCATATCAAAAGATCTCACTGCTGCTGAGGCATATTTGGGTTCGCAATAATCATTGTTTGAATGCTCAACATTGATTCTTCAAAACGCAAACACAATGATATCAATGATATCAAGTCACACACCATGATGTGTTTACCTAGCAAACTGAGGGACCATACAAACTCTGATTAATGATACAAGTAACATAAAGTCACACATAAAGATGTTTTTCCTGGGAAAGTGAGGGACGATGCACACTCTGATTGATGATGCAAAGTGACATCAAATCACACACTATGATGTGTTTACCTAGCAAAGTAAGGGACCATACACACTCTGATTGATGATACAAAGTGATATCAAGTCACACACCATGATGTGTTTATCTGGTAAAGTGAGGGACCATACACACTCTGACTGATGATACAAAGTGACATCAAGTCACACACCATGATGTGTTTACCTGGCAAAGTGAGGGACCATACACACTCTTATTAATGATACAAAGTGACATAAAGTCACACACAAAGATGTTTTTCCTGGCAAAGTGAGGGACGATGCACACTCTGATTGACGATACAAAGTGACACCAAATCACACACCATGATGTGCTTACCTGGCAAAGTGAGGGACCATACACACTCTGATTGATGATACAAAGTCACATCAAGTCACACACCATGATGTGTTTACCTGGCAAAATGAGGGACCATACACAATCTGACTGATGATACAAAGTGACATCAGGTCACACACCATGATGTGTTTACCTGGCAGAGGGACCATACTCACTCTGACTTGTGATACAAAGTGACATCAAGTCGCACACCATGATGTGTTAACCTGGCAAAGTGAGGGACCATACACATTCTGATTGACGAGACAAAGTTACATAAAGTCACACACAAAGATGTTTTTTCCTGGCAAAGTGAGGGACGATGCACACTCTGATTGATGATACAAAGTGACATCAAATCACACACCACGATGTGTTTACCTAGCAAAGTGAGGAACCTTACTCACAATCCTGTTGTTATCACAAAGTGAAACCCAGTTACATAATAACATGTATATCTGGCAATATTAGAGCACACATTCAGATTGGTGCTAATAATTAACATCAGGTCATTTTCTTATTTAAGAGGCACTGTCTGTAAAAACCTGCAGAGCGCCTATATGAGGTGGCCAAGGGTAAATTTCAAAAACATATAAATTATATACAAAAAGATAGGCCGTTACCATAGTAACAGCGCTTGAAAAATAAGACGTCAATGGCGCAAATTTTACATCAAATGGTCAAAAACAACATTTCTATATAACAAATATACCAATATTTCACCAATCATTACTTGTCTTGGCTAATTTTCCAATTGTACAGGTACAGTAAAATAATTACGCAAATGGTCAAGCCAATTAAGACAATGGCTATTATTTGACCTTTGACCCCATCTTAAGTTCGTGATAGCGCCCTCAAGTGGCCATGTTTTTCGGATTTGTGGAAAGAGAGGAAACTTCTCAAATTCAAACGTGTTTAACTCAAAAAGGAAGCGGGACCGTAATAAGCAGATGTAATATTTACTTTAACCCATGACCGATGTCTAATAGTCCAATTAAAAACGTGCGGGCACTCATTGTTTTTTTGCTTTAATTTTACTTTAAAATTATGGAAAATTAGAAATATTTGCTAAGCCTTCCCGTTTTTTAAAAAACTGTTTAGTGGAGAAAAACTAAATTGAATTAAGATATCTTGTATACTATGAAACATCATTTTCAGTTCTATCAAAAATATTAAAATTATATTAATTTGGCAAGGTTTGTTGCCATGGCAACACTTCTAAAAATGGCGCTTCTCGTCATTTTCAATGATTTTCACTGATTCTAGCACTATCCCCCGTGTCCCTGGCGGAATGGATAGTGCTCATATGTTATTATTCTTAAAATACATACAATTTAGTTGTTAAATTTCCTTGTACTGCCTTTATTTCTGTTTCCATTGATATCGATCAGAGTAGTATAAATGATTGAAATTATTAATGTTTTTGTAAATTCTTGCAATAATTATACAATTAGTTAAATTATATTATACCAATTATTCTGCTGCATGCATAGTTGTTAATATGAATAAATATTACACACGTCACAAAAAATAATATAAATGTTGTGTTATTTATTCGATATGGCACTAAATTTCGGTTAAGATCAAAGGTCAAAGGTCACTGTTAAACCAACAGAAATGCTTGATTTTATTTGGGATCTATGGGGAAACGAGTATTTGGTGAACAGGAGTATTTTAGTTTTCACAAACATACAACCTTATGTCATCGAACACATACAAAATTATAACACGTTTTGGAAGAATCCAATGTGTATTAAGTTTTAATAAAGTATACTGCGCCTCTGTTATTTTTAAATTTTGCGCATAGTTCTGCGCATTCGCAGTATGTCACAGCTCATTTCCGGTATGCCAAAACAACCCTTTCTTTCGATGTTTGTGTACACATTTCTATCGCCACCATTTATCACTTGCAAATATGATTCAACCAGTCCAATTATGGGAGACTAAATCATATAAAGAAGTTATGGCTGCATTTTGAAGTGTTTTATCATAAAGACAGTGAGTGCATAGAAGCAGAATATGCCCTATGCTGTGAAATAACGCACTAACAGTGGAACTTTTAGAGTAATTTGGCATTTGAATAGTAGCCTTTAATTTTGCTCTGTTGTTTATGATGCGGTTTATGATAAGACATTATTGTTTGTTATGTACACCCATGATATTCCCATACCATATCATCATTTGTTACAATAGCAACCGAACTAGTCATTAAACGCTGACTGAGATCAACTTAAAAAGTTCAGCAAATGGCCTTATGTGAAGAGACTTGACTTCCTCTGGACAAAATAAAATCCAAATGCCACCATATCGGAAATGCTTTGAACAATAATGCTAAGGAAAGGCTAGACGCTATTATCGCTAAAGAAAGACTGGATAACCATGAACACGAAACTACGTCAAGACTTCGGCTGCGATCTTCATCGTCTGTGAACGTAAATGATGAAACCAATGGAAAAATAACTAAGCGCAGCAATCGTGTTCAGGAGAAAGATACCGATCCACCATTGTGTACGGAATTCTGTAGATATGACCGCAGTAGTACGGGTAATATGGTAAGATGTAGTCTGTGCTTTATTTGGTTTCATCTTCACTGTGTGAATGCTACTGAGGATGAAACGCAGCGGTACTTCTGGCCGTCTCCTGAATGTAGAACTATCACAAAAGTGTTGAAGTCCACTGAACTGAAACTAACTGAAATGTTGAACTAACAGGCCAAGTTCAGAGTTGAACTTTCTTCACTTCAGGCCGTAAACTTTGATTTAATAATACAGCTCTCTATGAAAACGACTGAAAATGAACAACTACGAAATAGATGTCATGAACTTGAATCTAACTGCGAGTCCATGCGACATCAATACGCCATGCAATACGAATACCGATGTGAACAATGACTCCATTTCTAATTACAGCGCATATAACGGACAAGCTCTGCCCAATCTCAATCAATTCGATCGCGTAAAAATTCCTCAACCGCCTATGAGGACCACTCTGCAGCTGACCGCCAGAAAAGTGTAAATAAGGTACTGTTGATCGGTGATTCGTAATTACGCAATTTTTCAAGCAATTCAACTGACACTATTGTCAAGCGTCTGCCATGTGCTACCATAAACAGAATTCGTCACTTCATCGCCACGAAATACTCTGGCGACGATCCTTTCAAAGAGGTTATTTTTAGAAGTAGGTGGAAATGACTGCAGTTCACAAGACCTCACTGTTGAAAACTTGACTGCTGACTATTATCTACTTTTAAATGAAACAAAGAAGATTGTGCTTGCTAGTATTCTCAGCATCTGTCCCAGGATTGACCAGTCAAATCCTGACCTTCTGGTCTGAAAATGGGGACCTTGCCGCTGCATTTATTGATAATGATGCTAATTTTCGATTTCGGGATGGTTCAGTTGACATGTCACAGGTGCAGCCAATGGAGCTATTCATTAAAAAAGCTATTCTGGGAGCAATTTTTGAGGGCAGGGGAAATTCTAATTTTGCTTGGGCAGGGGACATATTTGTAGGTGGCAGGGAGCAAATTTTAGGTTTTTTTGTCGGGCAGGGCAGATAACGGTTGATTGTCCCTGGGACAGGGCTTGGTAAAAATGAGGAGAGAGGGGAAGCTACATTTAAAACGGGGGTAGGGGAAGTTCAACCATGGTGTTTCTGGTAGAAGGCCACTGCAGTATGTGTCTGCATGGGAATGTTAATTTTCAGGGAAAATTTTTTTTACAGGGCAGGGGAAAATCGACAGGTTTTTTCATCTCAGGGTAGGGTAGCTTCATGTCTGTAGGGGAAAAGGAATGACAAAATTTTGAGGGGAATTTTTTCCAGGGCAGGGGAAATCAGCAAGTTTTTTTGCCACAGTGCAGGGATCGAGCTTCAAAAATTTACAGTGGGAAGGGGAAACAGGCAAAAATAAGTGGGGAGGGGTAAAAATGAAGTTTGAGTGCGGGAGGGTAAGTCGAAAAATTTTCAGTGAGAGGGCAAATTATGAACAGCTAATTAATTACCCTCGTAACTTAAAATTAGGCAGTTTACATTGCTTGTCATGCACAATATATCTTGCCATAGTAAAGATCTCTTTAAAAGTCCATTGTTCGTTGGCTGCACCTGATGTCACATCTCTGTTACTGCGTGATGGTGTGCACCTAACGTATTCTGGATGTGATAAGCTCCTCACAAATGCAAATCTCTCCAGCTGCTGCTTCACAACGAAATCTCCGTCTGCGGGAAGGCGCATTACATCTAGTAGCAGTAAGCACAACAATGTCTACAACCGTCGACACTCGAATTCTCAACGATATAGCGATCAAGCGAAATCTAGAAGAGCGGTATACTGCTATCTGTGTGGCGAATCTGGTCATATTGAGAGAGTCTGCAGACATGGAATCCGTATAAAATGCTGGGCTTGTGGTCTCCGGGTCACAAAGCACAACACTGTGTGAACTTTCGGCAACGTTAGAGTCTCAGCGAGGAAGCTCAAGCCGTGGACTCTGTGAACACACACGCTTCTCGGACAAGCTTTTCGAATGGTCTAAAGATTGGATATTGGAATGTTCAATACTTAACTAACAAAATTGATCAGATTACTCATTATCTTTCTGTTGACAAAACGTTTTCATTGGAAGTATTGTTTCTTGCTGAAACCTTTTTTAAGTAATACGAACTCTGTCAATGATTTTAAAATTGCCGGTTTTCAAATTGAAAGAAAAGACGGCGGTGGTCTTTTGGCTTATATTCGTTGTAATGTTTGGTACGAGAAGGTCTGACCTTGAATCTGATGACTTGGAAATCTTGTGGCTTGAGATCAAGCCTCCTAAAAGTAATAGTTTCTTAGTTGCCGGTGTTTATAGACCACCTGGGACCTCTCATAGCATTGATATTTGTATTGAATCGAATTTGGAAAAGGGTTTCTATACTGGTAAAGAACTTTACTTATTGGGTGACTTCAACATTGATTTATTCACGTAGAGCGGCCAGAGTCACTATATTTACAATTCGCTGAGTGACTTGTCCTTAGTTCAACTTATTTTGCTTCCTACAAGACCAGTTTCTAAGACATGTATTGATTATATCTATATTTCCAATCGAAAAATGTTTCTAGCATTTTTGTGCCTAAAATTGGAATTTCTGATCATTATCCTGTTGTAATGGTACGTAAAAGAAACTCGCATTATCCACATGTAACTTCTCATCCCATGGTCAAATTTCGTTCGTTTACCAACATTATAGTCTTTTTCTCCGTGACCTTCATCATGCGCCGTGGTGTTTAGATGATTCTGCGACTGATGTAAATATTGTAATGAGGATTTTGGTTACCATTTTTAACAAAATTTGTGACATTCACGCTCCATTTATTGAAAAACGTTTTCGACGTGTTAGACAACCGCCATGGATGAACGACGATATTTTGAATGCCATGCATGAGAAAGATGCTTTTCTTAACCAAGCAAACTCTGATGCTTGCAAACTACCTCTTTATAGGTAATAAAGGAATAAAGTTGTCCATATGATTGAAAAGTCAAAACAAGAGTATTTTAGAGATTAAACAGAAAGGTTCGAATGCAAAATCTCTCTGGGATATTTTTAACAGCATTGTTAAATCTTCAAAAGAAAATACTACTCCGATTGTTAGTTAATGGTAATTCTTGTTTCTGACCCTTCTGTTATTGTGAACGCTTTCAATTCTTTCTTTTCTAATATTTCAAATATTTTAAATGTTACCGTCAACAAAGACACCGATTTCTCACTGCTAGAAGATCATCTTCGTGGAAAACTTGATGATGCAGTTTTTAACATTCCGCACTTGTCTTCTGAGTTTGTTACAAGGGCACTATCACAGCGAAATCCACAGGTGTCGATAACGTTAATGCTAGGTTATTACGTGTGAGTGCTCCAGTTATTTCTTTTTATCTCACCAAAGTGTTAAATAATGCAACCTTTCCGGAAATTTTCAAGTGTGCAAGAATTGTTCCGATTTATAAGGGCACTGGTAATGTAAATGAAATATCGACTTTGGTAAAAGTGATTCGTTCACGATGGGTTCATTCTATAATGACCTGAAAACATGACAGCACAACCAAAACAATTATATTTAAAGTCATTCTGAAAGCGCATTGGGAAATTTGAGACGTGCAGTGATGTCTCGAGTACACAATTTCAAGGGCTGTTAGCGATCCATGGCATTCACTTGCTTTTCCGGCAGCAATGCCGATATCACAACCCACAGCTATGACAGAGATATCCATTTCATGACAACAGGTAGATCTGAAATTATTGTGACTTGAGAATAAAACAAAATTACGTTCCTAATGATTATTTGCTTGTACCTCTCTCAGACACTTGTACACACTCGCCTATTTAGAAATCATGAACGGCTAAGCTCTCATACGCAGCATTTGATAAGGGAGCCGTCATTATTTACGGCCTGGGGGGTCGGAGGAATTGCTTTCGAAACTCCAAAATTTCGAGTAACCCCCC
>LD348562.1:312034-369072 GCA_001465055.1 Ptychodera flava | reverse complement strand
TAGCTTTCGATTTTTTGAGTGACCCCCCCCTCAGATTCCTCCGACCCCCCCCCAGGCCATAAATAATGACGGCTCCCTAATGTGATGCGACGGTAGGTCTAATCATTCGACACTCAGGGCATTGGTAGCAAGAGTTTCTCCTACTGCCTCCATGTTTCCAGGTAAAGCGATTGCTGATAATGTCACAGCAATTCAAGATAGCAGTACATTGCTAGGATTCATCAAATCATCAAGCTGAAATATGACATTGACTGACATTGACTCATATTTTGATAAATAAACGTCAAATCAACACACCGGGATCGCTATCACCAATTTGAAATTCCCGCTGTTTCGACCGATGCAGGTTGCCTGGATTTTATCACTGAATTTCACTTCGGATGTTTGTAAAACTAAAGAAACAAAACTGTTTGGTGTGTCGAATTTATTTTCGTTGATAATATCATGGATAAAAATGCCAATACTCACAAATTTTCTCGGAGTGCACCGGCGGCTGCTTCCAGATTGTGGCAAGCGCGTCTATTGTTTACGTTGGACTGCGTGTTGCGGCTATGGTTACGTAATGTCATTAACCTTTGACCCCATAGTGACAGAAACCTTTGGATTATTTGCTTTTTATGTCTTCACTTACAAACGTCAAGGAATCCCACGAGCAGTTCCAATGACGGTAAATATTTTTATAATTGTAGAAGAAGCAGTGCTTCCTTGTTTGCTGTATCTAAACACTCCCTAATGTCAAATATTTTCCAAGGCGACAGACTTTTAGTAAATACATACAAGAAGTCTAACCATTATTTGTAGTACTCACAGCTACTTCAAGCTTACGAGGAAATGTGTCATCGTATTTTGTTTAGTTTGGACTTTGAAATTTTTCAAACTATTTTTTTTGGTGTGTTTTAAATGTCATATTCCATTTTTTTCGAAAGTAAACTGTTAGCAATAAACCGATGATGAAGATAATAACAAAGAAATTAATTTATGAATTCGTCACCCTTACACCCGGAGTATATGTATTCGTATGGTACAAAAAAACGTGTCACGAAGTTGCTACTTGTGTTGTTGTTGTTATTTTTGTTGTTTGTAAATTTGAAATCATGTTTTTTGGGTTTATTTTTTGTCAATGGTATATAAAACGAACTTGTTGATAAATGATTAAGACAGGCTTTAGCAAAAATCAAAATAAGAAAGTAGCAATATTTCATCACTTTTCATGACAGCATAACATAGAAAATAACTGTTTGCCCGCAAGTTTTAAAAGTGATTCACAAAACATTAGTCATGTTACGTAACATGATGTACATGTCACTACGGGATCTCGCACAAGGGTTACCGTTTTCAATTTATAAAATTGGAAGTTTTTAATGCTGAAATTTGCTCAGAGTTCACTTCTCCGACATTAGAGCGCCCTCTACGGCAGAGAAGGGTCAAAGGTCAATATAAGGTTACGGACGTACTGAGGGGACCTTACTCTTGACAAATATATATACTGATACCGTCACTTTTTGTTAGATAATAATCTACAAAATAGTAAATATGTTGCATTTTTACAGAATTTTCAACTTTTTAAAGGGGAAATCGTAAGGAAATATTAGGTCCTCACCATATCACGTGACATGGCCTGTAACATCAAAATGGGTCCGTTTAAACAAAAATTAAAATTCATTCCTTCTTAGTTAAATTATGCCCTATCATATGTGATATGTTTCGTCTTAATTGAAAATTTGACCTTGGCCACCTTTTGCAGGTTTTTACAGACAGTGCCATTTAAATGTATATTTATTTCGTCTTTCATAAGTCTTGACAGTTCATAATGACATAATTACATTCTTTGATAAATACTAAGCAGAATATCTATTTGTTGAGCTTGCGCTCTCAGACACAGCTCATTTCTTAACATCATTATTGAAGAAAAAATTCTGTGAATATTACTGGCATGATACTTATAAATAAACCATTTTGCAGCCAAAATAATAAAATTTACAATTTCTTCGATTTTCCTTTTTTTTCAAAGTTATTCCTCCTATAACAGTTTCAAACTCTAGAGTAGCCCTACCATCTACAACATCACTTACTATCTTTTGTGTCATCTTCCAAATATTTTGGCCACAATACAATCCCAAAATCTGTATCTTAGTGTATCTACTTCACGACAATACGTACACAATGGAGCTTCGATTTTTTTTCCATTGAAATAATTTGAGATTTGTTGGTACTCTTCGTATGGTAAATTTCCAGTGAAAGATATGTAACTTTGTCTCTGGTGTAACTTTTTTCGTTAATAGCCATACATTTCTTTCATTAAATATACATTTACACTCTCTGTTCCACATTTGAATTGCATTTGTATTCGTTAAGAAGTCTTCTAACAACAATTTGTAGAAAATTTTTGTTGAAAGTTTTGAAATGTCGATTTCTTCACAAAAGTATTCAATATGTGATCTACTACTGGTACAAAAAGTCTGTATAAGGAATTCCACAACAATGTCTTTTTGTTATCTCTTTTGCATTTTGATCTCATGTTAAACCATATATTTAGACAGTCGGTATAAAACCCAGACAACATGTTAGTGATCTCATGAGGCAAATTATTAGGATCAATATATGATCTTAATATACTCTCATTGCAATTTGGTTGTAAAAAGAAGGAAAACAGTATTTTCGACGCTGCTTTGTTGTCATCAAAAATTTGTCTAAACCACGTAAATTTTAAAGCAAGTGTAAGCTCGTAGAAACTTGTAATATTTAAACCTCCCCCTTCTATAGGTGACAATAAAACGCCCTTTTTTATTTTGTATTTGGAGCAATCGATGAAATCAAAAACTAATTGGTCAACTTTTTTGACAACTTTTGGAGGAACATCTAATACTGCTGCTAAGTATAAAAGATTAGATATTCCAAGACTCTTCGTAATTAAAACTTTACCATGTGGAGTTAAGTTTCTCATTTTCCAGGAATTCAAAGTGCTCTCTAATTTTTCGAGCTTTGGCTGCCAATTTAGCTCATCGCATTTTTGTTTATTGTACCCAACATATACCCCAAGTAATTTTACAGGTTCAGTTGTCCACTTTAACTTCCCACATACTTTTTATGAATCTTTCAAACTCCCCAGCCAAACAACCTCAGTTTTGTCTTTATTGTTTTTTTAAACCAGATACTTTCTGAAATTGATTCATGATATCAAAAACTCTATTAATTGATTTCTCTTTTCTGACAAAAGCAGTAGTGTCATCTGCTTATTTAGCAATACGAGCTTGTTTTTCTTCTACTTCACTCGGTAATTGAACACCACCGATCTCTTTATATTGTCTAATCCTACACGCTAATATTTCTACACATAGAATGAACAACTGGGCACTCACTGGACATCCTTGTCGCACTCCCCTTTTTAAATATACAAAGTCTGTCATCCAACCATTATTATTTACACTACTATAAATGTCACTGTACATTACATTTAACCACTTGATAACTTTTTCGCCAAAATTGAAAACATTTAACACTTCTTCTGTATATTTCCAGTTAACAGAATCAAAAGCTTTTTCAAAGTCAATAAAAAGGACTGCACCTGGTATTTTGTATCTGTAAGTGTAATTCAACATATCTTGTATCAATCTCAAAACTTCTCCAGCTTGTCTACTTTTAATGTAGCCAACTTGATCACAGCTGATCACTGTTGGTAGCATTGTTTTTAATCTATTTGCCAAAACCTTTCAAATATTTTATAATCGGTGCACAGAAGACTAATGAGTTTCCATTTTTTTAAAAGCTCAGGGTTGCTTTTCTTGTGTAATAATGTGATAATGCCTCTTTTCTGTGAAACTGAAAGCGTACCCTCTCGAAAACACTCATTATAACATTGAAGCAGTAATGGACTTATAAGAGGCCAGCATTTGTTATAAAATTCAATTGTCAATCAATCATACCCGGGTGATTTATTTTTCTTCATATTCTTCAACCATTAAAACACTCTCTATTTGTTACTGGTCTATCACAGAACTTTTTCAGGTTTTCGTCTAACGTAGGAACGACTGTGTCTTGTAAAAAGGCCCTAAGAGTAATGTCTCTGTATCTTTTCTCCGTACGATTCTGCATAAAAACTTTTAATTTCTTCTTGAATTTCCCACTGACTGGTAATATAATTTCAATTTGCTTTTTGTAATTTTCTAATAGTTTTATTTCTTCCGTTCCCCTTTTCCAAACTTAAAAAATACTTTGTGTTTTTTTCTCCATGCTCAATCCATCTTGCTCTCGAGCGGATTTGTTTACCCTTCACATCGGCGATGTGTATCTCCTCAAATTTTTGTTTTAAGGTATTTAACTTATCATATAAAGCTTTAGATGATGAACTACATACAATTTTTTCCGTTTCTACCAGCTCATCATATATTTCGTTTAGGGTATTTCTGTTTCTTTTCGCTTGTTCAATGCTGTACTTTATGGTCATCTGTTTAATATCAAGTTTCTATAGATCCCATTTATTCTCTCTGATTCACACTTATACTTATCTTTCAAATTATCGATCAAAATAGCCAGCTTGCTTAAATACAGGCTATCCTCTAATAGACTATTGTAACCCCTTCCCCAGATCGAGGAATTCAAATTTAATTTCATGGCAACTGCGTGATGGTCAGACCTAATTGACGGAACATTTTCAACATCCTGTACATTTTGTATAATCGACTCACTTATAAGGTGATAATCTAATCTACATTGTACAAATGGTATTGCTCGACGCCATGTAAAACCTTTTTCGTGTGGATGCAAACTCCTCCAAACATCAATCAAATTAATTCGAGATATAAATTGGTAGACATATCTTCTTACGTTGCAATTTTCCTCATTTCCAACAACCCCTTCACTCCCCTTATCTTTATCGAGCTTTAAGTCTAAGGGGATATTGAAATCTCCTGTAATAATAATATATTCACCAAAAACCTCATTATTACAACATACATTATTTACTGACTTAAAGAAGAACTGTTTGGCTGTTGGTGTATTTGGTGCATAAATATTAATCAGCCAAAATTTCTCTTCTTCTATATTACCATGGCGGCTGCAATGCGCCCATTGCCATCTATGTACGTATCATTTATCGCTATATCAAAACTTTTTCCAAATAATATGGCTACACCACAGCTATGATTCGTCCCATGACTCCAAACAATTTTCCCATCCAAATTGTTTTTCGTCTGATTTTAAGCTATAGGTTTCTTGTAAAAGTATAATATCGAAAGCATTTCTTTTCCACCGGTTAAATACCAATTTTCGTTTGAGTTGGCCACGAAGATCTCTTACATTTAGTGTTATGATTGACAACATGTATATATGGCAAAGTGAGGGACCACACACATTCCAATTGATGATACAAAGTTATATCAAGTCACACACCATGATTTGTTTATCTGGCAAAGTGAGGGACCATACACATTCTGATTGATGATACAAAGTGACATTAAGTCACACACAATAACGTTTTTTTCCTGGCAAAGTGAGGGACGATGCATACTCTGATTGATGATACAAAGTGACATCAAATCACACACCATGATGTGTTTACCTAGCAAAGTGAGGGACCATACACACTCTGACTGATTATACAA
Organism: Ptychodera flava; assembly: GCA_001465055.1. Classification (NCBI taxonomy): domain Eukaryota; kingdom Metazoa; phylum Hemichordata; class Enteropneusta; family Ptychoderidae; genus Ptychodera; species Ptychodera flava. The sequence continues at coordinate 363,472 of LD348562.1, read as the reverse complement.
AGTGACAGTAAGTCACACACCTTGATGTGTTTACTTAGCAAAGTGAGGGACCATACAACACACTCTGCTTGATGACTGAAAGTGACATCAAGTCACACACCATGATGTGTTAACCTGGCAGAGAGAGGGACCATACATATTCTGATTGACGATACAAAGTGACATAAAGTCACACACAAAGATGTATTTTCCTGGCAAAATTAGGGACGATGCACACTCTGATTGATGATACAAAGTGACATCAAATCACACACCATGATGTGTTTACGTAGCAAAGTGAGGGACCATACACACTCTGACTGATGATACAAAGTGACATCAAGTCACACCAATGCTGTGTTTACCTGGCAAAGTGAGGGAACATACACATTCTGATTGGTGATAAAAGTGACATCAGATCACACACCATGATATGTTTACCTAGCAAGTGAGGGACAATAGATATGTATATTCCAGGGCATAGAACCCAATTTTTCAAAAGAAGGTTTATGTACAACGGGCTTAAAATATAGAATACTTTGCCTGTAGAGATCAAATCTAGTTCTTCACTTTTATCATTCAAAAGAATTTGCAAGTGCCATTTTTCCAAATGGATAGGTTAATCTTATCATTTTTTAAATAGATTGGTTAATCTTACTTTTATGTAATTTTTTAATTTTTTTTTAGATTTTTTTTTACTCGTAGCGTTTTTACAATTTTTTTTCAGTATAAAGTTTTCATTTCTTCCTGAATTATTTTTTTAATGTAAATATTGTAAATGTTGTTTTACTCGACTCTGTGTGAGGAGAGCCTCTGACTCAACAGTTTATCGACTTTAAATAAAGTCTAATAATAATAATAAAACTCACTCTGACTGATGATACAAAGTGACATCAAGTCACACACAATGATGTGTCTACCTTTTAAAGTCACACACCATGATGTGTTTACCTAGCAAAGTGAGGGACCATACACATTCTGATTGACGATACAAAGTGAAATCAGGTCATACACCATGATGCGTTTACCTGGCAAAGTGAGGAACCTTACTCAAAATCTTGTTGTTATCACGAAGTGAAACTCAGTTACACAATAACATGTATATCTGGCAAAATTAGAGCACACATTCAGATTGGTGCTTATAATTAACATCAGGTCATCACACAGCATATATCAAGCAAAGGGAGGGACAGGTACAAAAGCATCCCAGGTGTTGAATACCAAGTCTCTTGAAGCAAAGCATTCTTTCAACATGCATATTAGTAATTGTACCAAGCCTCTCTAGTTAGACAAGCCTTATTCCCACACAAATAAAAAAATTGATGTTTGCAGGTGTTGTTTCATCTAGCTGATGCATGCCTGAATTCTACAAGCATTACCTTTAATGCACTGCACTTCTGTCATCTTGAAAGTAGAGTTATACCATTTATGCATACTGTCAACTACCAAGTTACCATATTGAAGCAAATCAGAGAGCTCTAGACGTACAATCTCATGAGTTAAGGTAGTGACTCAGGTTCTTTGACACATATTTTCAATCAAAAGTTTCGCTTAAAAAACGGGGTCTCACACCCAACATGTGGTGCATTTTCTGTTAGGTCTATATTTGAAGAAGGTAAAAATTTTTAGTTGTCAAAACATGCATTCGTATGTTTGTTTAAGTCAAAAACCTGTGATTTTGAGTTTTTTCACTTAAAAAAAGTATAAGTAAGAATTGGCAGCACCACTAAGTGATCTGTTAGCGGCATGAGACAGCTGGATATACTGGGGGAAAAACTGTGTTTTGGATTTTTGAAATTCCCATGCGAAGAATTTGGGAAATCCGCCCACGCGTCGCCGACTTATACTCGTTTGAAGGTGCGCATACATAGCAAAAATCGGAACTGAGAAAATCGACGATTTGTGTAAACGTCCCATTTTTCACACAAAATCGCCGAAAAAGTCAGATTTTTTGCGCGTTTAAGAAAAATTCATTCGATCTGGGTCTAGGTTAAATATTGGGCATCAGATAGGAGAATTTCTGACAAGTCCTGAACACTAGTTCGCCTAAAAATGATGAAAATTGTGCGTAGAAACATGAGGCTTTTCAGCGTAAGCGGTGGGTACTGTTTACACGATAAACAACTAGAAAGATCATTCAGGGCATAATCTGTTTGTCAAATACGTATCTAGCTTATTATTATATTAACTGTACACTGTTTGGTAACGGTTAGAGTCTGGTTACAAGTCTACAAAAGTTTAAAAAAATAGAGCCGGAATGGTTTACAGGTCTGCGTTCTGCCGACGACGCGCGTTCGCTTGCTCGCAAGCGCTCGACTTCCGGTCTCATAGCCCGTAATTTATGCACGTAGGCCCTACCAAGTGTGAAATGGTTGTCAAGTTCATTTTAGCGCCGATTTTTGTGCCTATAGTACAAGACGTCACTTGCTTGCTTGCTTTCGAAGATGAGACGACCAACTCTCGATGCTCTAAAATATTCGGTAGTTGAGAAGTTCAATGCGAGTAAGTCGCACTTGTTTTTGTAGTTTTCACGTGTGATCTGCTGCAGTCTTTTTGCTCACCATCAGGAATGATACCGGGTTTTTCGTGCGCTCTTTCACTTTCGACTGTGACATGTACTATTATGGTCCCGGGTATGAAACCAAAATCAACTTAATGACTTAAAATAAACGACTGAGGCCATACTCGACAGATTCACTGATTGTAAAACTGAAACGGCAACGTGTCGCGACACCCAGCGACACTCTCTTGACCACATATAGAAATAGACCGGCACCGATCGTGAAGCGACGTTTCGCGTACGTTGCTGTGCTCTAGACCGACATAACAGTGTCAGATTGACAATTTAAAAACTAAGCCCAAAATATAGCTGTTGTTTTAGAACCATATTTTCCAGTGAAGATTAAATAGAGTCTCTTTGGCCCCCATTTACGTTTTCTACACCGCTTATACTGCCAGCTGTCGTCAACCATGTTGGAATTGCGTCTCTTATGAAGACATGCACGCATTCGCAACATAGTGCGTAAAAATTTACATAATCTCCTCAAAGGTATAACGATAATGCTGACAGTAATCCGGACCGTTAAAACAAAAAGAAAATAATAACTCGCGCAGTGTAAGAAGGCCGTGTTTTCACTAAAATTTCAGACATTTTCCAGTACAATGTTACCTCACAGTTTTCTCTAATACAAAGATCATATTTCAGGGGTTCAGAATATGAAATAATCACAAAATCGCTAAAATTGACCAACGAACCTGAGTCACTACCTTAAACAAAAGTTTGGCCAACGTGACTGTAAATATCATTGAAATACTTCCTGGCACCGTATTCAGAGACTGTTGATTTATTCAATTATTGGGTGAATACTGTTTTCATAATTATAGAAAGTTGGCTTGTGTTGCCTAGTTACATAAAAGAAATCGACCCTGTAAAATGAAGCATGTTTGATCTTTGCTTTGTCTGTGTAATTAACAACGCAAATAATTTTTCAAACTGTAATTTAGTACATACACAGGCGGCCCACACATTATTAAAAAGCTTATTATTGAGTTTTTCTCAGTTTTCTGTATCAGTTCCTCTCCTTTTCTTCATGTTCTGACTGATCGTAGTAAATAAAATAAATGACTATATAGCCTAACCTAGCCTCTTGACTCTTTATGTATTTTACACCCCATTACAAGGACGTTTATCTCTCATATACACACATCTTGTAATTAATTAGCCAACACAACTAATTATGCTAATCCGTGGATTTATCAGGGGTTTTATGGGTTGGTCAACATCGCGAAAGATAGGAAAGGTTACTAAGAAAGGTTCATTAAATCTCTATCTTTCCAATGTTGACAACCCTTGATAAGTCCACGGATTAGCATAATCAGTTGTGTTGACTAATTAATTACAAGATGTGTATATGAGAGATAAGCGTACTTGTAATGGGTTGTTGAATGAATAAAGAGTCAAGAGGCTTGGTTAGGTCACGGTCCCTCCACAAAACGGTCGGGAAACGCAATGTATTTCTATTGTCCTGATGCGCGTTGCGATTCCGTTACACTGTTTATTCCCGTAAAGAGATTATCGCGACTTGGTGTAACATCAGTATAAACGATGACACCATTTTTACCTGACATGCAATGAACTAAAGGACAATGCGCATGCGTTATATAGGCCGCGTTTCGTCACGGTCCCGCAACCGTGGTTTCGTACTTAAACTTGCAGGTTGCGTTTGACTAGACTACACTTGCAGTCACTACCTATGTAATGATTACGACCATGATATCATTTCTTTTGATGATAAGACATCGATTTCAACACTTTTCAGAGGAACAGAGTGAAGAGGTCTACAGTGTTTTGAATGTATAACTTTAACTTTAAAACGAAGTTCACATGCCCCGTTCGCGAAAATGAGTGCATAAGTGCATCGAGCCAGCGGTTTTCGAGGACATAGGACATCGAAACAAAAATGACCTTTCTTAAATGTAAATTTTCCTATTCGTAGCGGCATTGTTTTACAGCTACCGGGAGACCTGTGTGACACATCAAGCACACTGCCCGATAGGGCTTCATGACACCCCTAAAAAATCGCAATGGGGTTTGAATCAAAACAATGTTTTACACGTAAAATTCCCGCCAATGGATACGTTTAATCAAAAGAATTGCGTAGTCAGTTTATTTTAAATGGTGTTACAAGTACACAAATCAAGAAAATCTACGTTAAATACCATGTAGTATGCAAGGCACAGCGATCAAAAAAGATTTCAAAGAATCGAACATCGACTCCGCGAGGGTCGCAAAAACAAAATGGCGTTCGGCCGAATTCGAGTTATCTGCTTTTCTATCCTTCCTTTTTACCTTGATTTGCAGTTATTGAATCGGTAAAATAAGTTGAAATTGTTGTCAGTCAGATAAATAGGTCCCAACTGAACTTATTTGACCAATCATCAAAACGAAAAACCATGAATATTTCGATTCTTCACACAACGAACATAGATCGTCAGTAGACGCTAAATGGCAGAGCAAAGCATTACACGATAAACTATCAGTTTGCGATTCATTATAAACCTTTATTCAAAAACTGGGTTCGTTAGTTTAATTTTACGTATACTTTAATCATAAGAACATATATCAGAATGAAACAGACCGTCATAATTTTGCGGATTCACTACTGTCAGAGGCAGAAAACGCACTAAGTTGCTGTCTATTTGATTTAGTTTTCTGTCGTTTTGATAAAAAATTCACAATCTTTACCGCTGAATAACTCTATGTAACTTAGGAAAATGAGATAGAGGGTCCGCTGAACAACTCTATACGAGTGTAACTTAGGTAAATGAGATAGAGGGTCAATGTTTTGATTATTCCATCTGCACACTTAAAGACTCTCAGCGTCATAGGACACGGAAACACACTGGAAAAAGCGATTGCTGTTACGAGCTTAACATGATAATCTATCAATTTAATTCTAACTACACCCTTGTTGCTTATTTTATTCTGAAAAATCGCGGCATAAAACTTCAGCACATGGCAATATAATGTCAATGCCATCACTCTGTACTATGTGCAAGTTAACATTGTAAGGATTGTGTTTTCGCAAGAACCACTAATTTGTAAAGGTAGACAAGCTACATGTCTTTCACTTTGTACTGTGCATCTAATTACTTTCGTTTCTTAACTTTGATATATACGTTGGATATATCAGTGAACTAAAAAAATCAAAAACAGCTCGTCCCAATTATTGATTTGTCTTTTCGATGCGCGTCATCTTATTTTTTCTTCTTTGTTTCTTACAGTGCACACTTCTTTACTTTCTAATATGCGGGCAGATAACTTGCAAGATCCAACATGTGACGTAAAAGCTATTAAAACGTCCGTTTTTGAGTTGTGTAAGTTGGCAATTCGTCACGTGCCTTCACTTAACTGAATAAACAGACTGCATAAACTCACGTCAGTGGCACAAAACGCACTAAGTTGCTGTTTTGTTTGTCAATTTGATTTTGTTTTGTTGTTTTGGTAAATAATTCACAATCTTTATCGCTGAACAACTCTATACGATTGTAACTTTGGTAAATGAGATACAGGGTCAATGTTCTCAGTATTCAATCTGTAAGCTTGAATGCTCTCATCGTCATAGGACATGGAAAAACAGTGAATATGCGATGGTTGTTAAGATCTTAACATGATTATCTATCAATTGTATTTAACTATACCCTTGTTGCGTATTTAAGCTAAAAAACAGCAGCTTCACTAAACTTCAGCACATTTCAATGCATTGTCAATGCCATTGCTGTGTACTATACTCAATTTACATTGTTAGGATTGTTTTTTGCAAGACCACTAATTTGTAAAGGTAGACAACCTAAATGTCTTTCACTTTGTACTGTGCGTGTAATCATTTTCGTGTCTTCACACTGATACATACATATGACATATCAGTGAACGAAAAAGTCAAAAACAGTTCGTCCTGTATTATTGATTCCTGATTTCTCTTTCCGACGCGTGTCATCTCACTTTTGTCATTTAGTTACATACCATGCATACTTCTTTACTTTCTAATATGCATGCAGGTACCTTGTAAAATTCATATTGTGGAGTAAAAGGTAATAAAACTTCCGTTTTTGAGTTGTCCAAGTTGGCAATTTGTCGCGGTACTTTCAATTTACTACAATTTACTGACGTTGATAGGTACCATTACTATCTCGGGTAAAGCAGAAGTATTAGTCAGATTTGGCAATACGTTTTACGTGAACGTGAACGTGTAGAATCCACGTTGGCGTTGGTGTACACGTTCAAGTGAGAAACTCCGTTTGGCTACACGTTACGTCACCCGTTCGTATGGCACGCGCAAGAGATGATTCGGCTCGGCTTGGGTCCCCGTAATCTGTTTTCGCATCACAGATCAATGGTTATTCGGTATGCCGCAAATCGAGGAAGAAATTGCACATTAAAAATAACGAAAATACATGAATATCTTTGAGGATGTCACTATATTATTTATCCAACTAACAACGTGCATGAATGATCCATAGTTTATATCATGTTTTGATACCTAAAGGTGAGAATAAATATAAATGTTTACGAATTACGTAAAAAACAGCTGTCTCCACGTAAATAAGCGACGCCTGCTCCGCGTATATGCATCATCGCAGAAATTCGTGACGTGACGTGTTCACGTAAAAAGTGTTTCCCAACTGTCTATTGCTGTATAAATCTCAGATTGCATCGAAATTCCCTGAAATTTTGAAAACAAAGTTTTTTTTTTCCTTGCTGTATAGCACTAAAATCAATCGTACTAAAGTCTTCATCATGGATGAAAAAGAAAGTTATCATTCCGTTATTATTACAAACACCTCAGATCAAATTTCCAAAGAATGTTTTCCCTCTGGAAACAAAAATAGAAATAAATTTACCGAAGTTCATTAACACTGCTGTATCTTGGTCGGAAATCAGTTTGAATATACTGTCTTCTATTAACTACTTGTCAGAGTTCGCTGTCTAGGCCAACGGCCAGTCAGAGCTTTGTCAAGAGAATATTGAGCCTTGTCTGCCGAACAATTTGAGGAAAGTACCTAACGGTCGTGCCTCTTCCTCCTTTTGGTCGTTTTACAAAAATACTGCTTAAGAGTGTTGAGGTAGAATGCGCCCGAGGGACAGATATTAGGACTCAAGCATTGATTTTTTTTCTTAGTAGAAATAGAGCCGCAATTTGCAATGATACCTTACAAGTTTTCTTATCTTATTTAGCGAAAATCATCAAGAAAATCTAAAATTTACTTCACATAATTGATGAATACGTGCACATGTAGAGGTGTCGTTGAATGATTGCGAGAAAACTCAACTCTTTCACTCTAAAGAGGCACACTTCATTAATTGCAAACATTCATCCGCAAAATATGACTATCACAGGTTATACGTTATTTTAACTGATTTATTTAATTGAAAAACCGACACTAGTAAATCGTAATCTGATTAATACAATAAATATATAACAGTGCATCTAAGTTTTGAGCAAACAGACTCATCTAACAGTGAGTTGTCGTCTAATTCGTACATTAAATTATTTTAATGTCGAACCAACTGTAGAGGTGTCGTTGAATGATTTCGAGAAAACTCAACTCTTTCATTAATAAGGCACACTTCATTGATTGCAAACATTCATCCGCAAAATATGACTATCACAGGTTATACGTTCTTTTAACTGATTTATTTAATTGAAAAACCAACACTACTAAATCGTTATCTGATTAATACAATAAATATATAACAGTGCATCTAAGTCTTGAGCAAACAGATTCATCTAACAGTGAGTTGTCGTCTAATTCGTACATTAAATTATTTTAATGTCGAACCAACTGATTAATTCAATTGAAAACAACATCTAATTTACGCCTTCAATCCACTGTACTAAGTGCACCGACACTTGGCTGCATTAAAATTCTGAATTATGGCGGCGTTCACGTTATCTATCTTAACGCACAATGGTTCGTATTCGGAATGACGGAAGCATCCCGTCTTACCGCCGGTCGTATCAGAAGAACCGACACACTATGAATAGGTGACCGTAATATTTAGTTCTGTTTTCCAAAGGGCTGTGGGTTCTAAGTTCATGAAATCAGTCAGAGCGATCCGTCTTTCGATCAGTTGGCATGCTCCGTTGAAAAGAGCCCGTATATGACAAAATAAATAGCAATGCCATCGCTTTGTAGCATTTACAGGTTGACATTGCAATATATGCTTTGCAATAAATATGAATTTGTGAAAGAAGAAAACATACATATATCGCGCTTTGTACTGTTCGTGTAATCACTTTTGTGTTTTAATACATACGTTGGGTAGATTCGCCAACTAGGAGTACAGTGATATCGGGACTGAGCTGTTAGATAAAAAGGATATTGTCTGCATGGTAACTTTATTTTGTGATTTATCTTTCCAACGTGCTTGTCAACCCATTTTTGCATTCATAAATCTAACTTTGCTTACTTCTTCACGTAGCCCATAGACCTTCGAGTTTCTCGAGGGTCTATGCTTAGCCATAGGTTTGTAGGTTACATTGCTGAATGCACTTTTGTTTCCGACAAAAAGGGTAAACCGGTTTTAGACTAAATCTTCAATGTTAGGACACTTCAGTTCAACGATAAAATATTATCTTTAAAACAGGGTGATCTTTACGAACCCTACGCCAAACCTAAGCGCTATAGCCTCCTTTAGTCAGAATCTCTGACTTTGAAGAGCAGGATGTGAGAACAATTTGGGAGCCATATTATAATTGGCTACTCAAAATATTACTGATGCAGATACCCCACCATATTCTCAAGGAGTTACTCAACAAATATCCACATTTTGGGAGAGTTTACGTTTAGAAAAGGTAGAAATTTTACGAATATATTCCACTGTAGTGAAAATTGTGCCACGTATCATACCAGTACAGTGGACGTGCGCGTCGTATAGTTTATCCAATTTTAAATTACAATGTATCAGTTGTTGACCGGTTTCCATCCACTAAAGTGACACCTTACATTGATGTTTCACGTAAATGCGCTGAAAATGGCGCGCGCGTCGTACAGCGGCTTGACACAATGTTGCAAACTTATCAAATGGACTATTGGTGGCGAGATAACCCTATGTGCCGTGTGTGTAACACCTGTGTATATTTCTCATATTTAGCAGAAGGTGGCGATAGACAACATAGTACACACACGGGCCAAAGTATACACACGCACACGGTGGGTTTACCGGTCAAAGTGAAACATGACCTAAAACTTCACAGGATGGTAAAATAACCATCCAGGAATCGATTCCGATTAAAAAAAACAAAGTGAGAGGTAGTCACTTTACCGGCAGGTCGCCACTTTGTATTATTGCAACTAGTGTAAGTCGTCATTCTATACCGTACACATACCCACCACACACACACACACACACACACACACACACACACACAACATGTGTGTGTGAATAAATAAAATAGTTCAAAAATAGAGTATCACTCTTACCTGCACAAAATCGCTATCATTATACGTCTCACTGAGGATACAAAAGCTATTCACTTAAAAACGCAACATACATGGCAGTTGCAGTTGCTACGGCATTATCGTTAACACTATACATCTATAGTGAACAAAGCTATGATAACGATCTGATCAATGCATTTAAAGTACGCGCATAACCGTTTGCTACAAACAACAATAAAGACAAAACAAAACTTGTAATACGACAATCGACATCATGGACCCTCAAACGTGAGAACTTTAATTTAACGTTTTTGACATATCATGAACTCTTTGTAGTATCAATGGTAATATATGCAAAGTGGCACGGTGATCCTTTGATTGACATACACAATTCCTATTTTTTTAGATTTTTGAATTTATTAATGAAATTTATTTCCATTGCATTTATTCCGATCACTGAAATATACTACTGCCCCCCATAAAATTGCGTTATGATCTAATGGCGTTTACATATGTAGAACAAGGGTCTTAAATTGACGCTTTTTAATCAGTAAGCGTCTCGTAAATGGCACTTACCAAATACTTGACAAGTTGTTGTAACACATAGCAAATTTGGGCAAATATGAATGGGAAAATTTTTCCGTAAAATTGAAGAATAACACGGAACGGAGGCGAACGGATGCAGAGTCTCCACTGCAATCGTGTAGTGAACGTTATCGATCGATATTCTTTTAAGGGAAATTGATACAGTGTTTTCGTGCTCACCAGCATGTCATTCCAAGCTTACAATGGCGCCAAACTTGGCCAAAGTGTGCCAAAATATGCTGAAACATACAAGTATCACCAAACCTGAAAAGGTGTCGTTGATTTAATTTGAGCAAAGGAAACCAATGGTTACATAGATGTTATGGTATATAAATCAATATATTTGGTTATTGTGGAAATACTCATGGCGTGACCTGAACACACGAGCGGGACACATACAGATCTCGATATTCTATTGAAAAAAAATTGATACAATGTTCACGATTGTCAATAGCGACCAGGTGAAAGTGTTGGTACATAGAAAACATACTTTCGGAATACATCCCAACCAAGAATCATTTTGTGCATAATTAATGAGGTAAAGCGTGTGTTGTCATAAGGTCTCCCATCCTACTAAATATAAAGGACATAACATTTGTGGTTACTTATTTATTGACATAAACGTATAGTTTAGGTAAAAGGTCATCGAGGTCACATGACATTTGGTCAAAAAAATTTCTATCCTATACTTATCCCTATATACCAAAAATCAGACATACAGCTGTATTGGCTTGCTCAAAATTAGATATGCGCATAATTAATGAGTTACAGCATTTGGCGTCATAAGGTCTTCCATCATACAAAATAAGAAGTGTAGCACTTGTGGTTACTGAGTTATGTACAAATATGTATATTTTAGGTCAAAGGTCACCGAGGTCACGTGACATTTTGTCCAAAAAATTTGTATTGCTAAGTTATCCCTATATACTAAAAATCAGACCTTTAGCTCTATTGGCTTAAATATGTGCATAATTAACGAGGTACAATTTGTTGCGTCATAAGGTGTCCCATCAATTCAATTCAATTCAATAGATGATTTTCCGTCTCGTATGAAATCTCGCGAGATGCGGTATTTCGGTACTTTCGACATCGACACAGGACAAAGTTCACACAGGACAAACTTTCTCTCAACATGGCGGTCTTTGTGTGCAGACGACGTCACGTCGGATTTTGTTTTCATAGTCTGCAAGGTATTTTTTTGTTTATCACGGCTTATTTTTGATAAAATAGTAATATGGGGGATTTTGACAACCTCACCGTTCCACAGTTGAAAGATTTTTTGCGGAAATTTGGTATCTCGACTTGGAACTACCGCAAAATATCCTAGTTACTCTCGCCAAGGCTGTCCGCGATGCTAGTATTGAGGAAGACCCAGATATGACTGGTCATGATCTCAAGAGAGATGTTTCCAAGAGACTAGCTGATCTTGGCGGCAATTTCGACAATCTGCTCAACCTCCCTGGGTATTCGACGGATTTTCGTGATATACCGGACTTTGGACTGTGCGACGTCTTTAATTATCTGATATGTCACAGATCAGACTACGACATCGACAGGAAGAAGCTAAGGGCTTACAAGTTGTATGAGGACTTCAGACTTTGTTATGATGGTCATGTCTTCGACCTACAGTACACACAAATATCAGAAGCCAGTACATTTGGCGCGTTTAAAGCCCAGGTAAAACCAACTCAAAAAGACAAGACTTATCTCAGTAAGTCTACGTACTCATTATGGTTTCTGATGGATAAGGCACACTCAGAAATCATGGCTGCCTACTGTGAATGTCCTGGAGGGTAAGTGTCAATATTAATCTTGTTAATTATGTAAAGTTTACGTTATGGTAAACCTGTGTCACGTTCATTTAAGATTGTTGGGATATTTTCATCAAAAGATACACTGAGATAAACTGCCACAATATACTGACTTGTTTCATTTGCTCTGGGTTGTTGATGTTGGTTATCAAATTCAACCACTAATTTACTGCAAAGTGTAAAGGTATAACTGGCTTGCATTAAAATCCCACATTGAATATGTATTTGAGTGATTGATTATGTTATACTAGATTGGTTCTGCCCAAAATATGGCAGCTTGATAGGGAAAATTGGGGGATAAATTGTTAAATGTTTCAAAATATATTTTCATATTTGCATTAGTAGCATGTGTGATAATATCCAAGTAAATATATAGAAGTTGTTTAAATGTACCCTTGTCTCGGGAAATTGGAAGCTAGACTATGAAAGTAACACATTACACATTTCTCCCAATATCATCCTGCTAATTGTGAAATACCATAGGCGGTAGAGTCTGTCCTTTAGTGTTAGCAGCTTATATCACCTTTCATTTAGTATTGTTTAATAATATATTTAAAATACAATGACTAAAGTTACTAATGGTGATGTTCTTTTTCCATTACAGTGCTGATGGTGCATGTCGCCATGTTGCTGCTGCCCTCTATGAAGTAGAGAGTTTTGAAAAATCCTCAGTTACAGATGGTCCATGTCTCTGGAAAAGACATCCAATGGAACATGATCAGCCTGTTCCAATTAAAAGATTAAAAATCAAACAAGCACAGTGAGTTTTTTTCTATAATGTTCATAGTTTTCATAGTGTTGTGCCACTTTGTTGAATGATCACAGTGTGCCGTCTGACTAACAAACTAAAAGAAAATTTTTGAGTCAGTTTGAAAATTTGCTATTTTTTCTGCAGCCACCATGTATAAGTTCCTATCCAACTGAAAATTTTCTTGCATCACATGACTGAAAAGACTGGCACACTGATACATAAGCAGTATAATTTTTGAAATGTTTGCATCGGTTTGATTCGAAAGACACTTTTGATTGTAAAGATACTCTTATATTTATAAACACTATAGTTTTTACATAAAATTGTTGCTGGTTGGTTACTTTGGTGTGATTAGTAACACTTTTCTGATCAAAATTCAAATGTCAGTGATAACATTCACTTTGTCTTCACTTTGTCTATGGGCTGAAGACTACACATGTTTAATTTTTGGGGAGCTGAACAAGAAGCTGATATATTATACAGAGGAAAAAGCTAAAAACCAATAAAGTTACAGCTACTGCATGGCCCTTTTATAGATTTCATCTGTTCAATGTTCTGTTCTCCATTTCCAGTTATAGTGTGCCACTGTTGAATACACCACAGGACAGTGATTTTGACCCAAGACACCCAGATGACCGAACACCACTATCCCAGATACAACAAGAATTGTTTGCCAAAGGCCTTGCACAGGTAAGCTGGAAAGTGTGTTGTACACTATATACAGGGCTGAGCAAATTCTAGTGGTGTGGGGAGCTGGAATCTACATTTTAAGTAGAACAGTGGATCAAATTACAAAAAATTAACCATTTGAGTACCAAAGTCAGTTTTTGTAGAATTTGAAAAATATATTCTAGTGATTTTTTTTTCAGATTTTTGCCAACATTTTAATTACAGAAAAGTGTAGCTATGAAATGTGATGTCTGTTCAGTCAAAAATTATAAAAATTTACAGAAAAAAGTCACAAAAAAGTAGTATAATATTGCACTTAAATTCTGGCAGGAAAAATCAAAGCAATCAAGGGTTAAACTCTTTTTGAACATACAGTCAGGTAAAGCAGATGAACTTTTCAAGGTTTTTAATTATATTTTGATACTGTTCAAAATTATATCACATGTTTGCTATTTGGAGACTCCATTTGAAACTGTCATGCTTATGTGAGAGTGAGTGGTGAAATATCAAGTCTATGCTTCAATTTTTTTCTCATTATGTTTTACAGATATCACCAGGAGCAGCTGCTCTAACTTTGTTGATGCCTCCAACCTTGGGAAATAATGCTGAGAGTGAATCTGCAGAAGCTTGTTTACATCTAGCTATGGTAAACAAGTTACGTATGTTTTTAAGGACCCACCTCAATGAACATCTTAAAGCATCCACCCAAACATTAGCTGCTATGTTCATTGAAAATGTCCAGTACACAAAAGAGGAGGTGGAATTAATAGAAAGACAAACAGTTGGTCAGAATGAGAACACTATCTGGCATGAACTTCGGAAAGGTATCATAACAGCATCACAGTTTAGACAAGTTACAAGTCGGCAAACACATTGCTGAAAGATCCATCTGCAGATCCCACAAAAACTGTTGACAAAATACTGAGGGAGGGAACCATTCCGTCGGAAGATGTACCAGCGCTACAGTGGGGGCGAAAGAAAGAAAGTAAAGCCAGGGAGATGTACAGGGCTATTGAGAGAAGAAAACATAAGCATCTTAATGTCAGAGTGCCTGGTCTCAGAGTTGATGACAGGAGACCATTTATTGGCTGTTCAACTGATGGTGTTGTCACATGTCTTTGTAAACCCAAGCACCAACCAAAGCTCTTGGAAATAAAGTGTCCATTTGCCTGGCGGGACAAATCACCGAAGGATGCTGCAAAGGATAAAGGATGCCAGGAAGTTGATGGAAAATGGTCTCTGACAGATACATCCATGTATTATGCTCAGATACAGGGACAGCTGGGAATCTACCAACTGCAGGAGTGTGATCTTGTGATTTATACAAAACAAGGCATTCAGATTATCACGGTGACTTATAATGAACAGTACTTTTTCCATGTGGTTGAGAAATGGAATTTTTTCTTCAAAAAATATGTAGTGCCAAGACTCTTACCTATTGCTTAAGGATATACATGTGATATAATTGATAAATAATTTCAAATATAAATGCATATATAAGTACCATTGATTGTATCTACTGAAAGTTTTGGTGCAGATAACTGCACTTGTTACTTGCATTGCATCTCCTGAAAGAGTTGGTGTAGAGAACTCCACTTGTAAATTCCACTGATTGTATCTACTGAAAGTTTTGGTGCAGAGAACTGCACTTGTAATTTGCATTGATTGTATCTACTGAAAGTTTTGGTGCAGAGAACTGCACTTGTAAATTCCATTGATTAAATCTACTGAAAGTTTTGGTGCAGAGAACTGCACTTGTAAATTCCATTGATTAAATCTACTGGAAGTTTTGGTGCAGAGAACAGCACTTGTAAATTCAACTGGTTGCATCTACTAAAAGTTTTGGTGCAGATAACTGCACTTGTGAATTCCACTGGTTGCATCTACTAAAAGTTTTGGTGCAGAGAACTGCGCTCGTAAATTCCATTGATTGTATCTACTGAAAGATTTGCTACAAAGAACATTTCCATTGTGTATGATATAATTTTCTTATAAAACTCATTTTTAGTGATTGAATGTGCATATAATTTCACATTCCAACAAACAACTGTCAAATTAACAAAGAATTTTAGTAGAACTATGGACTTGCCAATTTATACCTGAATTAGTAGTATGTATGTGTGTCAAGGTAGCATATTACTTCACTAGGAAAGTATCCACATATATTGTCTGTGATTGGTACTTGATACTGAAAGAAATAAACTCCAATGATATGTAAAAACACATTGTCTGAACTTTATTCATAAAATATAAAAAATATTAATTAATATATCTATAAAATGGAAATCTACTCTGTTTTTTCATAAGTTATAAATAAGGAAATTTATAATAAGTAATTATGAAATATATATTAATTTTCTTTGATAAGTGTAATGATTATTGTTATTATTATTAATTCTTTATTTCAGACTTTAGACGTGTCCATATAGAAACGATTACAGAATGGGTAAAAATAACAAAAAGCAATTAGTGATTATAAATCCACATATCTTTCAAAAATTTACATGAGACTTTTAAGAGACTCAAACAGTACACCTTGTAATTTATCTAACCAAGGTTCTGTCAAGATTACACAGTAGAGCACATAGTTTGACTGTTTGATTCATTATATTTTTGGATTTCAGTGGGAAAATACCTTGAAGAATTTTGAAATTCTTCAGTCTCCCAATTGCCCTTTCCACATGGATACGTGCACTCGCTATCCGCCTGGTCTTTGTCACCGCTGCACTACTGAGTTGTTTTCCGTGCGTAAATGGAGGGATGTTCAAAGTAGCTCCCCGAGGAGCTAGTAAATCACGGATAAGAAACCCCCTATCTGCCATTATATCATCACCCACATTAATATTATTTAGAAAACCACTGTCTTGCACTAAACGTCGATCAGATACTTAGCCAGACCACAGATCAGAAACAAAAGTAAAAGCATCATTAGGAGATATTGAAACTAAAATCTTGAAAGTATTGTTATGTTTGTATGATGACCAAGTAATTCTCTGTGATGAGGGTATACATGGCTTTTGAACAAAAAATTCTGTGCAATCAATAACAGCAATTGTTTTTTTTTGAATTTCTTAAATGATTTAGGAAGAGAAGCTCGTATCTGATCACGTGTAGGCCATTTTATGAGAAAAGACAATTCTTTAAACAGAAACTCAATCCACGTGTTACAGTATCGACTGGCAGTTGCAGAAGAAACCCCAAAAACATCTGCAAGATGGTCCATATCCAGACCTCTCCGCAATCTCACCATAACCATTATGAACGCTTCAAAAGTAGTCAATGCACGTCCACAGCCACTTTTATTTCTAGGAACATTCTGTAAAAGATAGCATAAAAGATTGTAAATCCAATATTGAAAAGGAATTGGTATTTGACCTTTGACCTCCAGTGCTGCTACCACACTTGATATGACCCCGTGTGCAAAGGCCTATAAACTAATATATTAAGCAAATGAGAATATTATAAAACTGAACTATCACATTCCACATACAGGCTGTGTTGTTCATACTACATATAAATACTTACTTGTGTACTTTCTCCTTTCCACATGTTATCCTTTCTGTCTTAGCCTGAATCCATCTGAACAAATACATCAGCATCTGTAGTGAAACCAAACCTACAGAGAAAATACTCATTAAAATATATTTGTTTTGCTTTTAGTCTGTGTATTAACTTCAGTTGCTTGCTCTACTCCCTAAATCATGTTAAGATACCCAGCATCTGTCTGATCAACACACCCTCAATACTGTTATTGAAGATTATTGTTGACAAATAATAGTCAAGACCAAAATTCAAATGTGAACAATTAACAATTCTTTATTAACATGTACACTGTAAACACTGCATTTCAAAATGTTTTAGGAGTAGAGCAAGAAACTGAATTAAATGCATAGAGTGAAAACACTTAAAAAACACAAAAATTATAGCATCTGTTCCTCTTATTCTTTGATTCAAAAGAGTATTTGAAGACTATGAGAAATGAAGTTTGTACCTGTGTAAAATTTACATGACTTGTTGTTTCTCCTCACATCCCGCATAAACATATGTCGCTTCACGATCTTTGTGTCAGTCAATGCTTGGTCAGAATAGGGCTTCAGATGCTCAATGGTGATATCTGTCTGGGTGATGATTTGGCTTGTGATGCTTTGTGACAGATGACAGGACTTGGTGGCTTGTGACTGACAGGGTTTGGTGTACCTATAATATGATAAAAATTATATGATATGGAAAAATACTGATTATACCAATGAAATAACCAACAATTACAGGTTATACAAATTAACAATACAATTTCATCATAATGCAAAACATTTCTCATAATTTATTTGAAATTCAAATTTTCCCCACCTTTCACTTACTGTGAAATATATTATACTGTTTTGATATTAATTAATTAATCAATTGATGAATTATTCACTTATTTATGTATATATTTATACATTTATAAATTAATTATGTATCTATTTGTTATTTTTTCACGTATATCTGCTTGACATATCAAAATAAAAACTCTTCAGAATAAGATAAAAATAATCCACTTCAGAGTTTTTTATGATAAAATGAGAAAAATACTCAGCTAATAATCAGAAGAAAATTTATAAATTAAAAACAAGAAATAAATATATCCTATGCTAATCTAACATAAAAAGATAAGCTGAGTAGTATACATACCACAACTTTGATGTGTAGTGTTGACTGACCTCAAAGACAGTATAGGGACAGCAGCCACAGGCTTTACTTGGCAGCTTGTTGAAGGGACTTTGCCTTCGTTTTCATTGTTAACCGTGACCTGAGGGAAATAACATGAAATGAATGAAACTAAAACAAACAAGCAAATACAAAAATCGACAAGGTGATGATGGACCATGTTGGGTTGTGATAAACTACAAAGGTTTGGCACGCCTGCTGTTAGTGCTGTCATGTGGGACCAATCTGAAAACCATTCAAAGCAACTATTAGGTTCAGAATGTACAGAAACAGGTTTTATTATTCTTCTAAATCCACAGCATCGCTGGGAAAACAAATGCATGTGATGATGATATCTATAACCCTAGCCCCTGAAGCGATAAATGTACACTGCACACTGTACACACTGTACACTGAGTTATTATAGACCATGGAGGGAGGAGACTTATATACCTCCATGATCGACGATCTAGCATATATATAACTCACAACTGCGGCATACGAGCTAACAAGGCAAGGGTAAACAACGTGATCCAAGTATGACACTCACCCGTGATTTCACTATCTTTCTGCGCTTTTCGATGGCTGGTGACGTTCGATCTCTGGGTGGTGGCCTCACTTTTTTTTGCTCGAAAATCCTCACTTCTGGTCCCCTTGCAGTAGCTGGTATCGGATCAGGATAGTCCTCAGTCGGACCATTGCCACCAACAAAGTGCCGTGAACAAACGTACGTGTCCTGGGTGATCCGATGCCTACCTAAGTCGTTGGCACGACAACAAGCTCGGATCCAACGATCACATTTTTCCGGTTGTGTAACTGGTTTCGGAAATCGCACAAAGGACACACCTGTCATGTACTCTCTGTGCTGGTACTGTGAATCACTTCTACAGAGAGGATAAGCGCATCGTTTGACCCCCATATTGTTACGCAAATATTGTTCACAGAAATTTGACCTGTGTCGTGTGTCGTCTGCTAGTTGTCAAGGCGACAACTAGATCTCGCGAGATCTCGCATATCGCGGAAAATGGTCTATTCAATCCAACTTTATTCATCCCTTAAGGGCAATTCAGATTGGCGGACAACACACAAAATATCACAATAAACAACAAAACAAGACTAAAACTAAAAAAGTGACAACACACAACGACCGATAAGATATATCATTTAAAAACCGCACTGCGGTAGGAATAAAGGAATTCTTGAGCCGGTTTGTCTTGCGAATTGGACAATTAAAACGTCTTCCCGAAGGAAGCAATTGGAATTCTGCCTAATTTCCATGTTTTTTTCTTATCCCTGTCCCTTTATGCA
The DNA here is from genome assembly GCA_001465055.1 of Ptychodera flava. Lineage (NCBI taxonomy): Eukaryota > Metazoa > Hemichordata > Enteropneusta > Ptychoderidae > Ptychodera > Ptychodera flava. Next base: position 343,741 of record LD348562.1, on the reverse strand, counting down.
TTACAGGCATGTTGGCTCATTGTTTCCCAATTGTTGGTTACGTACAAAGTTCACGCTCTGTATTTTCATTTTTATTTGACGGGGTCATTGGCCGCATCGACAACAGTGAGGCCTGTGAATGACAAGAGGAAACAATAGAGCTTCAAGGGAAAGACATGGGGTTCATTATATAAGTCAGTAAGCCGTTTACCATGAAGATCGAAAATTGTGACCGTGTGAGAACAGTTGTTCGTAGTCATCTGACTGCAGCTGGTGCCAGCCGCCATAGATTCTTGAGGGTCAGTCATACCGGTCGTAACCTACATATACCGATCTTTAGACAGACATGTATGAATATCTTTCTCGCAAACTCTTGGAGAAATGCAAAATTGACTTGATCAATAAATTTATCAGAGACATTTAGCTAACCTGCAAGAATCAACAAACACTGTCTACAGATTATTCAACCTGGTATAAGATTATGTCCTTTTATACTGTAGTGTATTCACTGATTTGCATGGTCCTAAAATTACTAATTTTCAAGACCTGAGTGCCGATGCCAATGCCGTTCATAATTAATCCATATCTTTTAAATTTCTACCTCGTATAGTACTATACATTAAATTTTGTGGTTGGAAACTATTTACATTACAGTATGATTTTAGTATGTAAAGTTACATAGAAATACTGAAAAATTATTCACTATTGAAATAAAACACTGACATATGCGATTGAAGAGAACACAAAGCTGCAGAGGGTATTTGATCAATTCAATCATTGCAAATAATATTGGACTCTTTTGTTGGACAGAATGTACAACTTGGAGCACTATTGGAAATGAAATATGCGGCTGCTTTCAGCTAGATGTCAAGTATGAAAAACGTTGAAATTATAGAAATATGAAATTACTACTCCAAGAGGATTCTGTACATTTTGATGACATAGCCGTAACAATTATTGTGCCGTTTAAGGTCTCTCGCGCATGCATCTACTGACCCCCAAAAGTTGAGAACATCGTTGTTCCCCAAATCACACATAGATAAGCATCTGGAAATAACCAATATAGTAAAGTTTTCATAGGATCCAGCTACGACCACGTGCAGGCATCATCCAATAGTACATGGGACATTGCATAATGAGGCAGTGAACACTGGAGGACCGGACCTACACATTAACCAATCAGGAAGCTGTAAATCGAATAATACATAATAATGAGACCTAACAGATGAGGTCCCTCCAATGACTGCTCTGAAAGTGGACCTCAGGGAAGCGAATTAACCAATCAGAGCATGCAGTACATGTGTGTAGGACGTGTAATGTAGGTCATTTTGAAACAGGACTATTACGACGGTTGTGTTAGATGGCGGCAAGTGTTAGAAGGAAACAAAATAGATGAAGCATGCATAGCTTCGTCCAGCCCTTTTGAAAAAGACCCATGGAGATCCACAGACCCTTCCAAGAGGTGGTTGCCCCTCCCTTACCCTCTGTTGACTGTCAGAGAGCATACATCGCTGAGAAATGGTGGCTTATCAACTCCAACGTGAAGATGAAGATCCTCTGTATGGTGCTAGCAGGGGTCAGTTGAATGGCCCAGATGGACACATGGGTGAAGAAGCCTATCATCCTCCAGAATACTGACACCCATGAGGTCTTGATCCTCTCTAACCACATGCCAAGCAGTGTAGTGATCCTCTGCATCTACCATGTTGTTTGTGTCAGATAGCTGATTTTACGAGCTTGTCCGTGGGAGGTAGCTATATCTCTACTGTCCCTGTATTAGACTAAAAATTGTATAGTAACCGTCGTAGGTGCAGCATAATAACTTGGGTGCACCATCATTTGGAGAAGTAGACCATGGCCACCTTTTTGTGGGTAGCTGCTTTGTCAGCTCTCACATTACTATGGACGTGGGTGTCACCCCAATTTCGGTGATCCAGCACTTGCTGTCATAGGGGATAGGGAGACCTTGTTCGAGCACTGCCCATAGGTATGGTCCCCTACAGAATGCAGCATGCCCATGCCATGGCGGAAGGGCCTCTTTGAATTGCTCATGGCAGATGTGCAGCATCAGCTGATTTTCTTCACGCCGTTGCCCTCCGAATGACCATTCCCAAGCCTCTTGGCACTCGTCCTTCATCTTGCCAAGCACCTTCTTGTTCTCTTCGCAGTACAAGATGTCATCATGTGGGTAAGTTAGCATATTGTAGAGGAGCCAATGCCTGACCTTATCCTTGTAGAAGTCCTCTGTCTGGACCTCAAGGAGAAGCAAGTAAGTATCCATGTAGATCAGCTGGCAGTGTTCCCTGTACTGGTACTGTACTGTACATTCAAAGCTTCGAGAGGTCCAGAATGCTGATGCTCATTAAAATAGGGCAGTTGAGTACAAGCAGGCGCTTGTGAAGCCGGAATGCCGCAAGGTAACTGACAAAGGTGTTGGTCTGTGCGTAGGCAGGACTGGCCAGTAGTTGCCAAATCTTGTCCTCCTCATATGCATGCAGAAGCTGCACATCGACAAGCTTTTCGAGATTTTCCATGGTTTTCCCAAAGACGGATGTTTCGTCAGCTTGTAGAGGTCCTCTTCTGGAGCTCTGTTTTAAGCCAGATGTAGGGATCCAGTCTGGGGCTCTGCACGAAATTAAGGGCACAGTGAATCTTCTTTAGCCATAGCCCCTGGGAGAGGCACAGCTGCAGGCTGTGGTAGCAGAGGATGTAGCACTCCTTGTCGCAGAGGTTAGAGCCCTGCTTTTCAACATCAGTGGGCCTTCCTCCAAAGCACCTTTGATGGTGTGCTGACAGCCACTGTTCCTGGAGCATAAGGCACTTTGAAGCCATAGGGGTACTCGACAGGGTACTCGAGGTGTACCCGAGGTCTACCTCGAGGATGAAGCTTTCAGGACCGCCCACCCTCCAGTCATCTATCCATTGGAAGCCTCAATCGGCAGTAACTGGCTCATCGCCCAGTTTAACACTTTTTACCGTGGGAGGGCGCATTCTGCGCCAACAGCCAGACTGCAGGAGGCGCGTAAACGTGCCAAGAACGTATGCGTTTATATGCATTCGATATACGTTGGTTTTGTCTGATCTACATCATGTTTGTTGGCTATTTCCTCAAACCTAGCATAGCGTACGAGGTAGAGGTCAAACCTAAAGGAGCATGCGCGCCAAATTTGTAAACAAATACCGCCATACTCGGTCATTTCTCCACCGTGATTTGTAAGGATTGCATGATCGGTTGTTTTTCTGTCAGAGAGTATTTAAAAATGGCGACGCGGGCACAGTTTAACACTGACTAAGCCCTTGAGCATGTTTTTCTAGACAGTGATAGTGGAATTGTCACTGATTGTGAAACTGAACTCGACGGAGATAGCGGAAGTAAAATTTCAAATTACAACTCAAATATCAAACTTGAATTTGTTCCCAAACCAGTTGAGCAAAGACAGAGATTGCAAGCAAGACAGGAAGGTAGGCCAGCTGAGCATGCTGAGAGAAAACTGCGACTAAGGGCCTGTGACCGACGTCACAAACGTTGATGGGGTAACCTGTGGATGTTGTACGACATCACTTTATCAATGACAATTAAAAAAACATCAGACTAGCTACCAGTATATAAGTTTATATATTATATAGCTCTCGTTTGAATGCCAGATGATACCTGTTGTTCGAAGATGAAGTTGTAATAAATATGCATATTAACCTCGTTTATGTGGAATATGTTTTACAGTATGTGTTCCCCCTACTGAGTTTGAGTTAATGAAACGAAGGTAGTAATTTTTAAAGTTTTACGCTGAAAAAAAATACATTTATATATTGAAATAACAGACAATGCAATATTTTTTTGTATTTTGTTGTACAATCCAATATGGCCGCCATGATCACGTGACCTTCTGGGTGTGTCACATGACCTTTTGTGCATTTTTATAATACTCTGTCATATTGCAATACTCACTGAAAAAATTGTCCCGAATACTCTTAAAATTACAAAGATACAGCTCATGCATGTAAATCAATATTTATAAGGCTATATTTCCATAGAAAACTACGCACAGGAATGCATGGATATAAATTAATTACGCAGTGAGAGTGTTAAGAGGTTGTTAGCTTCCAGGTGTAGTGTGTAGCCATTGGGCTTTGGTGCGTCGTAACCATAAACTACTGGATTGTTTGCATATCTTTTCATCAATATCGAGATCCCGCCTTGCAGCCCTTTTTGACAACACATGCTGGTCATAGCTGGTAAGCAGATCTAGCACGATCCCTGTCTTTTCAGAAGCGCCCCTCACGAGAGACAGGAGTTGGTGTAGTAGTGGTCAAACTTGTGGCCACACTTGGGCAGGCTTGTCTTTCTGAAGCTTTCGAACACAACTGCCAGGAGAAGGACACTTTGCGGTTTTACAAGTCATGGTAGTCCCCCAAAGTGTGGCGTCCAAAGGTCTCCCATACTTCTCTACCATTGGTGTAGTCGCTTTCTTCGATACATGGGCCAGAGAGCTTGCTGATGAAGGTATCTTTTTGCGGGAGTTGGGATGTAGTGAACCGCTCCAAGCCGTCCGTGTAGTCGTACATAGGGGAAGAAGCCTTTGCAGTGCAAGAGGGCGCATCCCTCTTTGCAGAGTTCGTACTTCATTGTTACGCAGAAGGCCTCGGGTAGAATGGCCACCACAAGCTTGTCTAAGGTGATCAGCAGAAATCTGATTCTGTCGATGACCTGGAGCTGCCCAAGTGAGAAGATGATATTTTTTCTTTGTTTTTGAGGATGCAGGTGATCCTACCCTGTACTTTCGAGATAGACTACATCAGAAGATTGGATTTATACCCCGCAATTTGTGAAAGATGACAGGTATGGTTGTAGTTTTGGTGCTCAGCCACAGCTAGAGGTTGCAAGCATTGTGGGCCATGCAATTGAACTGCCCCATGACGTGGCAATAGGTGCGGACAGAGTCTCCGTTGAGAGTCGTCTGGCATACATGGCAGGTTGTTGCAGAGCAATGGGCCTTGCAGTCCTCTACAGTCATCAGCAAGCTTTGGCGTTGCCTGGCTTTCCTTGATCAAGCATTCCTCCTCTTGGACAACTCTGAGGATATGCTTTGTTGAGTTAGGCCCTCTGTACTCCAAAAGGGATTTGTCCAGCTGTCACAGCCAACGACCACGTAGCAGAAGCTGCAGGGCTCATGATGCTGGGTTGCCTAGGTGTTATTGGCTATTGCAGTTGAGCCCAGGGCCCTCGATCTTTATCATCACGGCCTTGAAGTCAGCGTAGATCACAAATGTTGGTCAGGAGCTGCTTGTTGTGGTTCTTGAAGGTGAGCTTGTTTTGCCTGCTTCTGGTATCTCGACCCTCATGGCCCTCTTTTTATCCCCTGTCGCTAAGAATTGTGGTGATTGTAAACGTTTTAGAAGTTTATCATCAACTGGGCACGTTGCAAACTCTACAAACACTAGACACTGAATAAGTTTAGACACAACATGTCTAAACTGTTTAAACATTAACAAGTATCAACGCGATGGAAATAATTCACTGTCATTTCACTGGAGCCAATGCTTTTGCCTTATTCTTATTACTGTCTCACAAATGGCTCTGTTGTTGCTTCCATACATACATAATTTATTACTAAAGATCGAATCGCATTGCAGTAGTATTAAAAGTACCGCTCGGGTGCCCAAGTCAAGTAATGAACGTTTCCGTAACAACCTATATATCTTGACTTATACACCATATAATCAACGTATCCGTTGTTTTCTTGTACTCAAATTTAGTCGACGACGGTTTAATCAGTTTTGGTGACGATTTTATGTTTCAGCATATTTTGGAGTTCTTTGGCAAATTTTAGCACAATGCGATCAGCGAGTATGCAACACAACATTGTATCAATTTCCGATAAAAGAATATCGATCGATAATGTTCACAACACGATTACAGTGGAGACTCTGCACCCTTTCGCCTCTTTCCGTATTGTTTTCACCAATTAACTGCAATTTTCATCGTCCAAAATTATTCACAGTTGATATAAACACAACAACTTGCCTAGTATTTGGTCTGTACAACGTGACACACATTTACAGATTAATATGCGCTAATTTCAGAGCCTTGTTCTGCATATGTAAGCGCCGTCAGATCGCCATTTTATTGACGGCAACAGTATCTCTCAGTGATCGGAATAAATAAAATGGAAATAAAACAAGTTTTATGAAGAAATTCAAACGTCTAAAGCTTTACGATTTTTATATTATCCAAGGGATCACAAAGCCACTTTTCACCACCATTGGTTCAGAATTGAGATAGATTACTCAATCAGAAGTGTGCAAACTGTTTGTTATATCAGACGCAATTGCTTTTCATTGGGAAATCGAGCTTATTCAACACATTGTAAAATGAAAACCTTGCATAAAGGAATTATAATTTCTAAAAAGATAAGATTATTTTTATTAATCAAAGTATCACCGTGCATTTGTCACCATCATTGGTTAAGAATTGAGGAAGTTTATTTAGTGAGAAGCGTGCAATCTATTTGGTACATCAGACGCGCATAGACGCCATTGTTTTCTATGGGAATCGAGCTTATTCGGCACATCGTAAAATGAGAAATACATCCTAATAAACCCGTTGGTTTAACTTTTTCATTTCGTTGTTTGTTTACAATTTAATTCTGATTCAGACTAAAATTAAAACATAAACATGAATATTACATTTTACATGTTTAGATGCTGTGTAAACAAAATGGTGACACTAAAAAGCTTTACTGTGCAAAAAACTCCAGTTGCAGAAGTTTGTAGTTTTGACGAACACCAATAGAATATTAATATGTCAAGGTCTCATTTTAAGCTCACGTGTTCACAAAGTGAGCTAATGTATTAGCGATGTCTGTCTGTCTGTGTGTATGCGTGCGTGTGTGTGTGTGTGTTTGTGTGTCTGCGCGCACTAAATTCATCACGTTACATTTTAAGTACGACATTGATCATATTTTAAGTATAAAAATTGAAAATGTTATTATAATGTATATTTTTTACAGATTACGGAAGGCCGATCAATATCTCATGCTAAGCTTAAATTTGCATTGTCTTTATCTGTAAGAAAAAAAATTAGGCTTCATGAGCGCAACTATAGTTTCATCTACTGAGTCACTGAACATCGAGATATTAGCGTTAAATGAAAGGTAAATGTTATAAGTTTAAACTTGATTGTCATGAAAAGTGTAGTTAAGCTCTTAGTTACACGGCTAAGGTGTTTTGAAGTCAGGGGTGTTTACGGGAGGATACCTTTTCCTAGCAAAAACACCCGGCCATTCTGTCTCTCAACACCGAATATGTAAAAATAATAATAGGAAAACCCCTATACCTAACTCTACTCTATGGCTGTTTAATCTATTTAAGGTATTAGGCGCCTTGAAAGTGAAAGACATAAATATTTCTCAAACTTTCCGGAATGAAACTTTCAACAATTCTCTTACCAAATCGACAATAAAAATCGGGGGTCACGATGCAAAGTTTGGATCCAGCGAAACAAATTACCCAACATTTTGCGAGATTTGAATTCAAGTTGGCCGCCGTTCCTTTGTTATCTCTATGAGAGAAAAATAAAATTTTGGATTTTCGAAAAACTAAACCGGTGAAACTTTTACTTTCTCCAACGTGTAGAGTACCCATGGCGAGGAAGTTTAAAACAATTGTTAAAAGTGACTGGAAAACCGTTATTTTTGAAATCAAAAACAAAAGGGAAAAAACAGTAATTACTTAGTTTAAAAATATGGAGGATGTTTAGTTGACGAAAGGGGGGATTTGAGGGGGCATGAAAATCAGAAAAAGTAATCAAAGGGATAATTTTCTTTCTTAGACGGTAAATAGGATCAAGGAAAGTAGTGTAAGTATTTGCTCATATTTTTAAGCAGTAAGTTCAGTGTGGTAGAATAGAGGCATTGTGGAGTTTTATTAGGATAAACTTACTATATGAACAAAATGTCGAAGACGTAAGATAATTCCAACTTTGGGGGCTATTTTATTTTATTATCATATTCTTTATGTGTTGTTTCCAGGAAAGGATATTATCAATTGTTACACCAAGATACCTAGCTGATGAAACTTCCTTAATCTGTTGATTTCAAAGGTATAATTACCGTGTAAAGTTACACGTTTGTGACGTGTTTTTACTGCCATGTAATTAGGTTTTTTTTCTGCATTAACAATTATTTTGTTCGCCATGCACCAATCGTTGTTGGTTTTATGAAATTCACTAATTATGTGGTTGATATGTAGTATTTGACAGTCTAAACATTTAAAAACATTAGTGTCATCAGCAAAAAGTCTTAAATTACAGTAGCTAGTAGAGTTATTAATGTCGTTGATATATATATATCAAGAAAAATGGATAGGCCCAGAATTGAACCCTGTAGAACTAAACATGAAATTTTACGTAGTTCTGACACTTTTCCATCTATTACAACTAAATGCTTGCGATTTTCAAAGTACTTTATAACCCAAAGTAGTGGATGACCTCTTATTTTATAAAATTATAGTTTTATAAAAAAAATATATCATGGTTGATGGTTTCAAAGCTTTTTAAAGGTCGACAAATATACCAGCAATTGTGCAACCATTATCCATGTGATCTGTTAATTCTGCAATAATATCTACCAGGGCAAGTTTGGTGCTATATTTCTTTCAAAAGCCATTTTGAGTTTGTGAGAGAATTTTATGTTTTTCGAGGAAGGAGATAAGCTACTTATTTACAAGTTTTTGAAAAACTTGCTAAAGACGGGTAAAACTGAAATCGGCCTGTAGTTCCCTACATCAAAAGGACACCCCTTTTATAAAAAAGTTGTAGTTTTGGCAAACTTAAGTGCATCTGGAAAATAACCATGAGCTAAAGAAAGGTTGAAGATATGTGCTAGGGGACTACAAATGTAATCAGTAGCATGTATGACTAATAAAGCGTGAGTTTAGTCATGACCGGTAGCCTGTTTAGGATCTTAGGAGCGTAATTCATTTACGACGTCATCTGCAACAACAGGACGAAAGACAAACAAACCTATCGAGGTTTTACCTACAATATTGCCTGAAGTTGACATTGGCTGTTATTTGTGACACCAAATTGGGACCAACATCTGTGAAATAGTTACAGAAAGCCTCAGCAATGTTTGTGCTGTCAGTCACTTCTTCATTATCAACCTTTAATTGATTTGGTGTTAAACTATTTGTAACGTTACTATTTAAGATACGATATCGTTTATAACTTGCTATGTTTTCCCAGAGTTATTATAAGCATTGTTGAATTTGTCACGAAATTACCGTTTCTTTGCATGTTTTAAGACTTACGTCAAAATATTCCTATACTTCCTAAAATGCTGATTTATATGTGTGTTCATTGTCGCGTTTTCCTCTTTGAATAAAAAGGATATATTTTCTTAATTGAAATAGGAATGCCACTTGGCAACCATGGTTTATGTATTGTTGATTTACGGCGATTACTCATCTTAACTTGAAGGTGTCTTTGACGCTACACTATAATATATTTCGTAGAACATGTCATGAGCCGTATTCTGATCATGACATTCATAAATCGGTTGCCAGGTGACATTCCCTAATTCATTTAAGAAAGATTCTCAATTGTACCAAGCAAAATCAAACTTAAGGTGTGATTTAAACTGTTTAAAAACACGTCTCAAGTCATTCACAATTACAATAGTTGACAAGTGATCAGCAATATCTGTGTCAATGCAGCCACAATCTAAAAAGTGGTCTGTGATGTTTGTGATCACATGATCTACTGTAGTACTTGAAAAGTCATTGACACGCTTTGGAGTATACATGTTTTGTTTTTTACTGACATATGGTCCAGGAAATTTTCGAAATTATCCAAAAAGTCTGAAATAGGTGTATTCGGCTGTCTATATACTACTAAAACAACATTTTTTGTCTACGCAAAGGCAGTCTCGATGAATAGCGATTCAGAGTTTGCAATATGCAAATTTGTAAGTTGCGCCTGTGGTAATGTGGAGTGCACATATATTGCACCACCACCACCTTGTGAACATTCTGTGTTACTAATATGTAAATTGTATGACGGTAATCCAAAAAGGAGATTGATCAATACTGTTATGTAACCATGTTTCAGAAAGAGCAATTATTGGAAAACTGTGATCAAGCACATTCAGCAAAGCATAAAGATCAACAAAATGCTCACTGATTGATCATATATTAAAATGACAAACTGAGAATGGTGTGAATTCACCACTTTTATATTTAACTTGGTTGAAACCATCAATGGAAAAGGATGTACAGCAGGATTTCGTAACGCTCTCTTGTGAATTAAAGTCCATCATAAATGAAAAAAAAAAAACGAATGTCCTCGAAAAGTTAGTTTATGCGGTTCATGGCTTTTGCTGACGGGACAGTGATAACTTCTGATGTTTCATCTTTCCGAGAGATTATCTTGCCATTGCTTGTCCAAACTTATCTCCATTTCAATTGGTCTCTCCCTTCATTTACTTGGTGGAAAAGACGCTTCATCGCAGATTTCAGATTTTCGATAGTGTAAATGTTATTGGTGTTTTTGTCCCCTACACGAATTTGATTTGGAGTTTGCCCGCGAAGATTTTATTTCATATAGTAGATACTGTTTCGTACCGATCTCCTGACAACTTTAACGATTATTGCTGGTGGTTTTCATGTCGTTGTTGAGTCTGGTTTTGACGACTTGGAAGACGGTGACTGATGTCTAAGTCGTTTGGCGTAATGTCAACGCCAACAGCAGCAAGAGTAATGCAAGAGTACATTGACACTTGACCATGTGTACCTAGACGTGTATAGATCATTAGCGGCATATACAGCGGTACAACGTATCGGTGTAAGCATGGAGCTAGATCTGTTTCTAGCCCCTTGGTGTAAGACTGGGACTTTATTTTTGACTGAATGTACTAGCGATGATCCGCATCAAACAGTACACTACAGGAGAATTTTTACACGGCAAATTTCCATGGACTTTTTCCATATTTGTTTGAAATCACATTATACCTGCAATTATCGTGAAGGCACACTTCCCAACCGTAAAACACTAGTAAAAGCCAGGTTGTCATATCAGTAACGTGTGAATGTATGCGCAATTTTACTGCTGCTAAAAAGTGTTGATCGACCTTGTTCTGCTGTGAATGCTAAGACACTTCTACGAGCCATAGACCCTCGAAGGGTCTATGTCCGAGCATAGCGCTAACATCAATAACTTGCTATGTAGAGAAGTGACATCCCCAAAAGAATTTATTTTCTGATATTTTGATGCTACATACCCTCTGCTTTTAAAAACTTAAACATCTGTCTGGTATCAATGGTCAATGGGCACTGTTTTTTAAACGTTTTGACTTCAGCGTCGGTTACGCCATGGCAGATTATTTGCAACACGCATGGAGTTTTGGAAAGCAATGAAGCGAACGCTCGTTGCCTACTGTTCACCATATCCTTGCCCCGAAAACGACCACTAGGTAGATTATTTCAACTTTTCAAATTTCCATGGGAATACGAGAAAGTGGATGTAATCAATATTTCAGATAACGTTCTGGAACTACCAGGCTATGATCACATGACCCAATCATTACCCGTTTTCCGAACGATCTCTTGACATTATTGTACTGTGTCATGATCAAAGTTTCACTTTAGGACAATGCTGAATTTCTTTTCAAGAAACTTAACAAAATATTATCGATTATTTTTGCCATGTATTCACGTCAACGAGATGCAGTTGTTTGCAGTAGCGGAGATTAAACCCAGTGGGTCATGAATGCCTTCTGATCTGAATAGAACGTGCATTTCAGAACGGCAGTGTTTCACACAAGCGAGATCGTCTTTGTCTCGAAACTAGACGAACCGCAAGTTGACCGGGCAATGCATTTCGCATTTCAGTTTCTTCCAGTGATTGTCATTCCGAATGTTTTTTTCACAAAGGAACGAGCTATAAAACCTCTCGACCAGCATTTGCCATTTGCATAAATCAGAAAATAGCATTACCGGTAGATAAATAGACAGATATAAACAGACGGGTAGATAGCTAGATCACGTCAGTGGATAGATAGATTCTCTGTGTGACAGCATGGTGACAGCGATTGTGTATGTCGAAATGGAGAGGTGCAGCAAATACTGGGTCCGAATCATTTTAAATTCAAGTAAATCAAAGTCCGAATCAAAAATCTTTATTAACGACTGAAATTGAACATAATTCCGTTCAAGGCCCCGGCCCCCTCATTATCATCCGCATAAAAAAAAAATCGTCGTCATCAAGAGACTTTCAATTTGTATTTTTATACTTATTCATTCGGATAAGGCTTTATACCTACACTTGGGGTATTTAAAAATTGAGTTCGTTCTCCTATGTTTGATGTTAATGTTATGCTGGGAGTATTAGAAGACAGTTAGTTACAATTATCGCCTGTGTTGTTCGCTGAATTAGCGACCTTTAGAATGGTACAAAGTTTCATGTCGATTTTCTTCTGATGAATGTCCTTGTCTGATTCAAAAGTATGATTGTGGCGTGTGTGGGGGGACTGTGATTGTGGCTAGTAAGGCTACATCTGGATGCAATGCACTCGAGTCGAATAAATAGACAATGTCTCTGTCTTTCTTATAAGGTGAGGTGAGGTGATGTACCAAGTATAAAGCTGCATCTATGTCATACGTACGGGCCGAAAGTAGGAGTTATACTTGTAAAATATGAATTATATTATATCATGCTGCCATGCGCCATTCTGATTGGACGAGAGCTCGTTCCACCGATGCTAAAATACTGTTTTAGCACTGATAGCGGTGGTAAAACGGGCCCCTAAACCAGCATTTTCGAAAATTGCCCGGTCGGTGCATTTGAACGTACCTATCTAAACCATAGACCCTCGAGAAAAACCGAAACAGTCCACTTTGTTTCAAAGACCGAAGACCGAATTTTGATACACAGATAAAGTATGGGTGTGTAACTCAACTCTTGGTGTTGAAAATACCCAAGTAAGACAACAAAGACACGCAGTGATATAATATAATAGCAATAACCCCCTTCGCAGAGGGTATTCACTCCATTTTGGTACAATTCGCTCCATATAGCACTCGCCTATAGGCTCGTGCTATATGTCGCGCACTGTACCAAAATATCGTGTATACCCTCCTGCGGCGGGGGTTATTGCTTAATTTTAGTGGCATTGCAAGCCATAGGAGTCGAGCGAAGTATGTACTGTTATGTAGGTCATTTCCCCCCACACTCACGACGTTGACTTCAAGTAGTCATGTTTGAAATGTTCTGGAAAGTTTATTGTGTAAGAGAGCTAATTTTAGAGCAGTAATTAGCATGTCAGTGCAAGTATAAGATTGTTCTTATATGCTCTTATATAACCATGTGAGTATAAATAGGGGACCGGCACAGCTTGCGATCAGACATTTGTGATCGTGTCTATTGTGTGTTACTTCAAGTCTTTGGAAACTCCAGCAGTATTAATTTCAAGACTTTCAAGACCTTCACTGCCACGCTGGGTTTATACTGCGGATTTTGTGCAACTTCAAGCCTGCAAGCCAAAGTACTGTTCATTCATCCGACAGACTGTTACAACTCTGAGACTGGAGCTTTGCCGTCCCAGCTGAGATAAGTAGCCTGTACCCTTTTTGCGGTTTGTATCCTATCCCTTGACTTAGCCATTAGTTGTATTTTTGTAATAAAATTCGTTTTACATGGAAATTGCTGAGTTCACCTTTTGTTCGTTTTCACTCACTGAACAGTACGCCACGGTCATTCACTCTTTTGTGGAAAGACCTTGCTTATGTCGAACTGGCTTCGACTATTTTCAGCTTTTGTGTCAGGTGTTGGCCCTTTCAGTTCTGTTGTACCGATATCGCATCGCAATTGCCAAGTCGGGTGTCAGACTTTGAAAATTCCAAAAACCTTCGAATCCACTGAGACAGCGACGAAACTAACATTGAATCAAACTTCACGGAGGAAATAGTCGCCGTTTCCGCACACTGCCTTGCATGCAAATGCTGTTTAAGTCGTTTGATTTTGGTATTATCGATGCGTGCGTGATTCACACCTTCTCTTCGGCTTAGCATATTAACTAACCCAAAAATTTCGGGATTGCATCTATGGCGAGTAAGCATCGGCGAAGATGTAATGTATGCACTCGGAAAATTGTTTATATAAGCTTACATCCTCGTTTTCAAAACAAGATAGTCACTTTCTAAATGTACTTATAGTCGAAGTTGGATTTACATACAGAAGGTGGCGCTCGAAATGGTGCACGTGCACATACACAACTAGGCTTGTTTATTTGGTAGGGATGTCGCCAATACACATGAAGTGGTGCCTGTCCTTCGCAAGCGTTTAGGGTGATTATACCACAGTAACGTGTGCTTCGATACTTAATGGCCACTGTTGTGTGCCTTTTCTTAATACATACCATGGTGGCCGCTGCGTATCGAACCACACGTAACTGTTGATTGTACGTACGTTTGCTACAGACAGCAAGTGTTTTCTGAGCACGCAAACAAAATTGACAGTTGGCGCTACTGCCTCAGCGACATACATGTGGTCTTGCGACCTTAGAGTCCTATTTTATATATTACAGAGTTGTCGCTTGCCCGGTCCGCTTATTTTTCAAATAGGGTAGCTGAGACTCTCACAAAGCCCCTCACTGGCTGCGCACTTGTATGACCTGGTTGGTGCAGCCTCGCGCTTCCGCAGCCAGCGTAGCAGGCTTCGCTGGCTCACAGAGAACAGGGCTACACCTGTCACAATGAGTAGAAGCCGAGGGCCTAGGCTGTGAGCGAGCTAGACACCAGCTGAGTGTGGCACATTAGTTCTAAATGGTGCTCGGGGCGTGCTGGTTAACCGGCAACGCCTTAATGTAGCTTTCCACCTTCGCGACGACTTCTTTTCAACCGTGATTTTTGCCATTAAGTTGTGTATTTCTACCCAAGTATTATATATCACCTGAAAGTTATTTCTATGAATTGTTTTGTTTGATCGAGAAAATTAGTGGGCGATGAATTTTCGTGAAGATTTTAGTAAAAGTGTAAACTTTTTGCGTCAGTATACCAGATTTCTTTAGGGACTGGTCAGTTTCTTCAGCCTGGGGGGGCGGTGGATTCATGGAGGGGTCACCCTGTTTTTGACTTTGGTGATAGGGGGGTCACCATGTTTTTGAAATGCCCAATAGGGGGGGTCAGTGTGTTTTGAATTTTGACACAGGCTCATCATTGCCTAAACTGCTAGTGTCAGCCACAAATTTCATCATTCAGTTGTATTTTTCGGCGCGCCCTTCGGGCGCGTAACTTTAATAATCAGTCATATTTTTCAGCACGCCCAACTTTAACATATCAAGCATACATACATCAGAGATATCTGTATGTTCAATATTTTTCAGCGTGCTCTTCAAGCTCATTACTTTTACATATCAGACATTTTTCAGCATGCCCTTCAGGTGCATGACTTTAATATACAAGGCATATATATCGGAAATATCAGGATGTTTCATATTTTTCGGCGCGCCCTTCGGGCGCCATACTTTAATAAATCAGAGATTTCTTGATGTTTGCTAAGTGAAAGTGTACCATTATGAAATCTGCATTTCATATGAAAAGGATGACAAATTCCTGATACTTTTCTGTTCTCTCTATGAGAAAGCAACATGCACAAATATGTCACAATGTATATTTGATACAGTGACTTATTTTAGAAATAGAAAAATGACAAGATATCTTTCCTTCTCATTGATGCAATTATTTTCCTTTGTGTCACTGGTTTTCTGTAGAACGATGCTTTTTTATGAACAAAATAACAGTTAAAAAAAGGCAGTTTTTGTCATTATTACCTGTGCTTTTATGGTTTCAATGTTACAAGAAAAGGTCCTCTCAGACACTGTACACATCAGATTTGGCTAAAAAGGCTCTCTATGGCTCCTCAGGAGATTTAATTGGATGGTTGGCAAGTCTTAACACCCATAAAAGTTTTTAATTCACTGCTTTTTCCTCTTTGATATTAATGATTGACATCCATTTCTGTACAACAGTTCAGGACATCTGCGTTGATGATATTCGCGGATGGATGAGAAGTAACATACTGGTGCTGAATGATAACAAGACTGAAGTGGTTCATTTTTCATCACGCTTAAAAAAGATGCAGCAGAACTGAATAGTATCGGGATTGGTGAACTTAACATCACTCCCTCTCCTTTAGTTTGGAATCTTCTGAGAAATTGCGTGTGACTCTTCCAAGCGGCTATTTTGATAAGTCCTACGGTTAGAGAGCTTTTTCGGTATGTGCTCCTTTGTGTGGAATCCATTGCCTTCTGAAATTCGTTTCGCCACAAATATTGCATCTTTTAAACGTTTTTTAAAGACCCACCTTTTTACTAAATTTTACGAATTTTAAAATATAAGAATTAAATATTATTATTATTATTATTATTATTATTATTATTATTATTATTATTATTATTATTATTATTTGACATGTTACACTTTTAAATGTAAAATGGCAAGAAGGAGCGATGGTAAAATCAGCTAACCTGTGGATCCATATGCTTGCTTGCTTGCTTGCTTGTGTGCTCTCGACGTCTGATTAGTTTGAAGATCAGATGTAGAAGTACTAAAGTAAGCTTGTGACTTAAAATAAATACATTGTAGGTAATTATTAACGTCTGAACAACATATTTCCACACGGCACCATTCTGTCCAAGTAAAATTTATTGAAATATAGCCCGTGGTTTTACTATTTGAATTGACAAGCCTAGGTGCATGTATATCACTTGCCACGTCAATGATATCATGCTTTACGCCTGCCTATTTGAAAACAGTGTTTTCGGAATGACTGCTGCTATTTGTGTCCCACAGTTGAAGAACAGTTTGCCTAATAAACAACTCTTTGCCACTATCTTCAACAATTTTCAGTCACTTGTGCAGATACAGCTTCTTGTAGACAGATTTTTATCCATTAACCCCCTTAAAGGGACAAAGTCGGCTATTTTTTCACGACTTTTGTTCCATACGAGATAGTATTTATATTGTTTGACATGTTGAAAGATACTGAATAAATAGGTTATCATGCATGTATTCGACCCCGGTTTCAGACACGGTAACTGAAACCATCGCGATAATGAATTAATGTTCATGACCAATTAATTCATTTTCGCGATGGTTTCATGTATCGTGTCTAAAACCTTGAATACTTGCGCGATTAAGTGATGATTTTCCCGGAAAGTTTTTGATACAGCTGATCAAAACATAAAAGCCGTATTTTTTTAAGATGTAAAGAATACGGATTACAGAATGTTTACAGGTCTTTTGAAATTTCAAGAAAGCACGCATTAGCTCAGTTACACTGCACTTCTGTTTAGATCTTTAAGTAATTTAGAATATTTCGCTAACTGTTGCTCAAGTTGACGAACAAATTATTTTCAAACCATGGTTTTTAACTGAGTGAATCTATTTACCAAGAGCACTTTAGGCAAAATAGATTGGTTCATTGCAACGCCCCTTCAGGAATAAATGTAAATCATCAAGATTCTATGTAATAAACAAGTCACCAAGAATAATGCAGCCGCTGTTCAAATATTTGACCAAACCTTGTTAATACGCATCGGGATTCTATCTACTAAGAATGATCACTACTAAATCACGTTCAGTAATCTTAATGAAACTGTTGGAGCTGTTGTGAAATTATTGATTGCAATTCAGTTCAACATTTCGTCGTCTATAAGGTATGTCAAAAATCCATGCTTTGGATAAAAAAAGGTTTATAGTGGTACTATAAATTATCAAATTGCTTTTTTCCCTTTTGTTGATAACCATGGTCAATTCCAGTGAAATCCTTTCACAAGTTACTAAATCTGCTTTATGAATGCATGTTATAAAGTTTTTGTAGCCTAGGCGTCACATTTCTAGCGAGCAACTGATTTGTTTTTTGACACACTTAGATGGTTGTGTAATATATATATATACTCATTGATATCAAGAAAACGTCACTTATGCAAGGAATTTAAAAAAGGTTTTTATTGAAAAAAATATAACTTAAAGGTTACCCGTATATTTACGGAATTCATTTCGTGAACTTGCTCCATCAAAATTGTCAAGCACGCCCACCAAACTTAGATCAGGTAAAAATATTTTCACCGATCGTAAACACATATCAAATACATTCAACGAATACTTTATCAACACCATCAACAAGCTGTCTTCCAATGTAACAGGAGCCCAGTCAATCTTGAAAAATGGTCAGATTTCGTCAGTATCCAAAATAACCCTCTTTCAATTTTCGACATCCAAACCCATGTCTTTTAATTTCGTTCTCTCCCAACTCAAATCCCTAAATTATAAGAAATCTTCCCGTTCAGATTTATTACCATCCAAATTCTTAAAGTTGGCAGCCAACACTATAGCACCTTCCCTAACGTATGCACTTAACTGCTGCATTATCAAAGGTCAGTTTCCATCTTTACGGAAATTGGCTCGTGTTAGTCCAATCTATAAAAATGGTCCAATAGATGAACCTGGTAACTACAGGCCATTAAGTGTACTTCCTGTCCTTTCCAAACTTTTTGAACACCATATTCACAATCACCATGCTAAAGTCATGGAAACGCACAATCTCTTCTTTTCTGACCAATCTGGATTTCGCGCCAAAACTCTTTTGAAAGTACTCTTGTTGGTCTGGTCAACTCGTGGTCTAAAGAAATCGATCATGGAAACATCGTTGGCTCAGAATTTTTAGACCTGAGCAAAGCGTTTGATCTCGTTGTTCACGCAATCTTGTTGTCAAAACTAAAAATCTATGGGTGTTCTGATCATACCCAATCATCTTTTAAATTATACTTACTTACACGTAAACAATTTGTGCAGTTTAAACGTACAAACTCAGATGTTATTGATGTCAGTGTCAGTGTGCCGCAAGGTTCCATACTGGGGCCATTGCGCTTTATTATTTATGTTAACGATATGCCCCGTCACCTTGGAAAGTCATCCTGTATTTCCTTTGCAGACGACACCACACTTCATGTTTCAAACAAGTCCTTAAACACCATATCTTCTTACCTAAATGCTGATCTAAAAATAGTTGACAATTGGTGTCTTACTAACAAACTTTGTATCAATCCCAGTAAGACAAAATCAATGATCATCACAACTTCTCAGAAGAGAGGGCACATAGACAGTGAAAACTTCAACCTCACTTCGACTGGTAAAACTATTGACCGCGTCTCATCAGAGAGGTTACCAGGGGTCACTATTTCTAATGACCAAGACTGGTGTGAACACATTTCAACCATTGAAAGCAAAATCAATTCCAAATTCTTTCTTTTGGCACGCATCAAAATATGTCTTCCTTTCCACTTACGCAAGCTATTCTATTACTGTTTCATCTCACCACACATCAATTACTGTTCTAATGTTTGGAGCTTTACTTCCAAAAGCCATATCTATGCATCGGAGCGTCTACAGAGACGTGCAATGAGACTTATTCTTGACACTTTTCCGCCTCTTTCCACTTTTCAAATGTATACTCAGCTTTTTTGGCTGCCGATTAACTTGAAACTCCGTTTTAACCGTATGGCCCAAATTTACGGAGCGACTCACAATCTAACGCCGGACTACATAACCAGTATGTTCAATAATTATATCCCTTCCAGATCACCCTGTTCTTCCGATCAGAACCTCCTTAAAGTTCCCAAAGCACGTACACTTCTTTATCAAAACATCTTGTTTGTTGCGGGTGTGGATGAATATAACAATCTCCCCAAATCAATCAGCGACTCCGAGTGACTTGCTAGTTTTAAGAAATTTTGTAACACCTTTCTCTATTCTATTTACTTATCTGATGCCTCTTCGTAGTTTTTTTTTTTGATATTTGTACTGCTGGGGTTTTTTTTGAAATTGATGCTGTGATATGATTTTCTCTTGTCTATTTGACCTCAACGAAAAGAGGTGTTTCACCTATGGAGTTATCGAGTTTAAATAAAGATTAATAATAATAATAATAATTTACGATCATTTTTGGGAACACACTTTGAAAGTCAGCCTGAAATACCTGAATGTACCAAATTTTAACTCGTTAGCCCCCCCCCCCCATACACATTAATCGGATCAAAACATAATCTATAGATTATGTTATTCCCAACGTTCTCTCCCTCCATTTGCATGTCTTTGTGTGAAGAGCTCAAAGGGGCAGTATTTTTGCAAGCGTATTGTTTGTATGGTATAAGCTTAAGACTGTAAACCATAGCCAAGATAATTTATCTGTCAACAAATCTTTCCCTATGATTGTAGCTTGTGTCGTTAAAGCGATAAATATAAAATACTGTAGAATTGAAACTATCTTGAAGATATATATATATATATATATATATATATATATATATATATATATATTTATATATAATCTCCCAGTATTTCGAACGAGTGTGACGTCATTGAACACGAGGGTTTCCCGAACATAGCGGCAATTTCCCTCCTCGCCGGTAGCTATGTTAGGGGAAACACGAGTCTTTGATGACGTCACATGAGTGAGAAATACTGGGAGGACACACTGTGCAATGCTGCAGTCTTCATTTTTACTGCTATCTAAAAATCGTATCAGTTCCTGACTTCGGTGATAATATATGAATAAATCCACCATTTAAAACTGTATCACACCGTTCTTGTTGGTCATTTATTTAACCATACTGCACCTAGGAAAATTATATTGCTCGAAACCGGCGAGGACTGGAAGAGTACGATGCTGTATGAAGATCCTACCTTCGCATATACATGTCAGCGCCTTGGACGTTGTTTGAAATTGAGGGGAAATGTGTATCATCGTTCGCCGTAATTATGAAAGAAACTAAAATCAAAAACAATCACAGTAAACAAAGCGCAACCAGAAACTTGCCGTGTAACGTTCATTCGATCTTGATTTTACTCGTGTCTTATGAAAACACATAATTGTGGCCGCAGCTCCTATTGAGCTGCCGACGAAGTGGCACAGGCTTCTGGAAACCGGGTTTGCCGTACGTTAATACAGTAAACATTCTCGCTTTAGTGCATAAATATATATATATATATATATATATATATATATATATATATATATATATATATATATATATATATATATATATATATATATATGGTGTGTCAAAAAGCAAGTCAGTGGAAAGTCCATTAGCAAGTGACTTCATTTCGCATACAACTTACTGCAAATATCTTTCGCTTAAGAGACATAGAAAAATACGGCACTTCAACAAGAAAGTCGGTAGCAAGTCGAACAGCAAGTGACTTCTTTACATATTCAACTGACTGCAATCTACAATGAGAAGACCCAGCTCTTCCACAGCCTGTTCTGCAGCTCCATTCCCGCAAACGATGGTGCTCCTGATGGTGGCTTAGGACCCCAGAATGCAGTAAACATAGGCCTTGATGCTTTTGTTCAGTTTTTCCGTGGACGTCCTGCATAAATCTGCTGCCCTCACCCCACCGCCACCCCAGGGACAATCCAGTTATACTGTCCTTCTGCCTAATTATTTTTGAAGAAATTGTAATGGTCCCTCATGCTGTCATGCCTTGAATGTTTGTGTTTCCAATCGTAAAAGTCCTTGGTGTACAAATATTTGATGTCGGGGCTGATGAAAATATCCTGGCCATTGAATTTTGCGCTTTTTCTCAGCAAGGGGCCGCAGTAGGTGACATCCGTGTAGCCATTGCCAAGGCCCCTGTTTGCCCCTATTGTACCTGAAGTCTTCATTGTCACTGATGCTGATCTCCCGGCAAAGGGCCTCATAACTAACCTTGTTGTTTCAAGCCTTGAAAGTGCCATCATCAGGCAGTACAACAACAATCTCATGGAGAACGCGTCTTGTGGTGAAATACATATGGAAATGCAGAAGGGTTCTGATCTGAGGGGGAAGCATAGATGCCAACAAGTGGTCTTGGAAGGTTATGCCACAACCAGCTGTGGCGCACAAATCAGCAAAGCAAAGTTTAACTGCTGGGGCCAATACTGGTGTGAAGTCAAGTCAACCAAGTCTTAGCCCCCGTTGCATTTCTGTGGGTAATGTTATTGTTTTTGAATATGTCTCTGGGGTGGGTGGAGAACTTTTCTGTACTGGTCACGTAGATTTTGAGCCCCACCAGTAGCGCATTCACATCACTCACAGGTGCTTCCCGTGCCTCATCCTCTGCCGGGACCACTTGGCGCAGATCCTTGTTTATCTTGAAAATGTTCGAGTAGCCAGCCCTCCTGTCTATATATCTTTTAGCATATTTTCTGCCAGAGCAGTTGCCAGCTTTTCATCCTCAGTTTGGCCATTGAGTCCGTACTTCCAAATATGCCTGTCGAAAGGTGGGTGGAGCTCTCCCCTTCTGATTCTCGACCTCCTTTGAGCAGGTATACTTGATAACGATCGAGTCTGTGTCGTCCGTCTGCTTGCTGGCTTGGTGCGCCTCTCTCTGTCTTATATCTGTGAGCAGCTGCTTGTTGTGGATGTAGTGCAGTATCTTTGTTCTTTCTTTGTCACGCCAGTGCTCTTATGGATGACCTCTATTTTTTGACAGGAAGGGCGGCAATCCCCACGGCCGCCGGTAGAACAGGAATGACAGCAGCCAGCGTGCTGTGGATTAGCACGCTTTTTGTAATGTCCAGACCCATATTGATTTGCCCTATCAACTTGCAACTGTGCCAGTAAGCAGTTTTTCAACATAATCAGCCAGCTTGATGGCGTCTGAAAAGATTCCATGGTTCCATTATTTTACATGCAAATCTCCCTGCGCTTTAAATAACTAACTGTCCATTGTGTCATTGATCAGCTTCAGCACCCAATATTCGTTCAGATAACTTTGCTCTTCACGTTCATCTGGGTATTGTAACACATCTCTGAAGTCCGACCTCCTGAAAAAAGGGCCTTCTAGGACTCTAGCACTAACCCAAGGATGGTGCAGTATATGAGCTTGTACATTAGCAGTTTGATGGAGTTTCCCTTGAAGACATATCTGTTTACTCTCCACAGGCAGCACCATTCTCGATTAATGCGGATGCTAAAGAATTCTCTGTGTTTATGAAGAAACTTTGGGATATTCTTTTTGCCTATCATGCTCCTGCTATGCTGTCAGCCTATTCAAGATGTAGAATAAAAGCGCTGTTGTGAAATTAAAAAGCTGTTCGCCCACAAATCCCACTATGGTGCCAGCGATTTTCATGATGAAACTGAAAATGCCGCCGATCAATCCTAAGATAGTTGCAGCACTATTTGTAGCCAGTCTGTTGTAGCCAATGACCCAGTTGTTTGACCGCTCCTTTTGCCACATCGTATGTTTTCCCATGTAGTCGGCTGAAAATATAGTTTGAGACCCCCAAAAATTGCTACAAAAGGTTTCTCAATTGTTAACGTTGTTTATAGAGTCAAATGTGCTTAATAACATAGTAAAAGTCTACCAAAATCTGACCATCGGAAACGTGTCATTTTCAAGATGGCGTCCAAGATGGCCGCCATATACTTAAAATGGCCATAACTACTTAAATATTAAACCTAGACTAGTGATGTCTGTATCTACCACCATGTTTTAGTGGTTTAGGAATCCAACTACCATATCTAGATTATAGGCAAGTGATCATATGTCCAATAATATGCATATTTATACATGTATTAAAAATAATTACAGTCGCATTCTTCGTCCGGAACATGTTGCTCATGTGGATCTTCACAATTTTCGAGGTTAGGTAGTAAAGGGAAAGCAACTGCACACATCATTCTTATTTGGGTTGTTTGCGTTTTGTGTGTGAAATTGTGTATTATATATGTGTATATCATGTTTGGCTGTTTTATGTAAAATGTTTTATGTAAAATGTCCAGACCTTTGAAGCATTACTGTGATAATCGAAGGGATTGTAAACAAAGTGTATGCCCAGCAAATGGTTCCCCCGGCATTTCTTGACCTAGTCCAGTCGATACTTCGCAAGGGGTGTCGAAGGCATGGACCTCCTTCTTCATGACATCAATTTCTTGAATAACAAGTTCAGCCTCTTCATGGACTTGAAAAGCTTCAGGCATGAAATGTTCCATTGCAATGGCCTGAGAGTGATTAACACGAAGGATGGTGTGCAGCTGGAAATCCACTGAAATAATATAACCACAGCAGATCGCAATGAGAGGCTGTTCGCGCAAGTCTACATGCTGGCTGACGCACAGGTTTCATTGGAACAAAACCGTCTCAGCAGTATCCTCTTCTAAGTATAGGCACACACTGCTCGCAGCTTGGTAGAATCGCCCTTCAATATGACCATAACAGGGCCCACCTGTTGCAGCAAGCCAGAGTACCTGATAAGCCTGTTAATGGGCCGAGTTGTCAGAAGTTTGAGTATCGTTTTTCCTGTGCCCCACTTACCTGAACAACAAAACCTACGAGAAGAGGTTTCTTTTAACAGACGACGATGCCATCCTCCTGGTCTCTGTAAATGAGTGGCTAAAGACGGCCCACTAAGCGTACTCAGGAATGCAGACGATGATTGTTTTAGACGACTGTGCCATGTCAAAAGCTGTGAAGAAGCACAGCAACGAGCTAGTCAATTTAAGGTTCATGCTTGGCACGACAACCTCAGTGTTCGGGTCCTGACACAGCAATACACCAGCATCAGCGAGGGGTATAGAGAGAACATTCGGATGCTAGTGCTTTTCTACACTCCGAGCAAGACAGACAATGAGAGCATCATCAAAGATTAAGAGATGGAATTGAAAAAGAAAGAGCCGAAGCAACTGCTCGGTCAGCTAAAAAGTAATAGGAACATGGTAAGCTAATCTTCAGGATGAGCCACCATTACAAGAACGTGTGGGGCTGAGGACCTATGGTGACTTCCTTTTCAATTAAGTGAAACAAATTGTACAGCATGCAGTGCCGTAGCCAGATGTCGATGAAACCCATTATATTGATGCTCGGTTCAAAGTGGACGACTCTAACTGGACAAAATGCTAGATATATGTTAAGTACATTTACGTATATTGTTGCATATGGAACACAATACTAATAATTGCATACGTAGCGTATCTTTGTATATGGAACATTTCAGTATGTTGATAGGCATAGCGTATATCTTTGCAGATAAAGAGTATACATAATGCAGATCTTTGCACATCAAGTATACACTGTACTTTTGCATTTTATTAATATACGTACGTGTATACTGAACGTATTTGACACACTACAGAATCAGTATATGTGTATATATTGTTGTATATCAAGCACTTTGCCCAGTGTCTGTTGCCCTGTTTATATTAATAAAGTTTTTAACCCAGGTGATTATTTTGCTAATTATATACATAAAACATGACAAGCAACTACGGGCTTTGAGTGACGGTGTGGCCATTGAACATCAAGCTTGATGACATTAGAGATATTAGCGTGGGACGCCCACTGAAGACGCAGAGAAATAACAAAGACTTTGTCTTGTAATACAGGTATGTCGGAAGTCATGTAGCCTCGCCCCAGCCACTGTCCGGTAGCATAGCCATCAGACTGCTTCGACATACTCGTCCGATGTCGCTGACTTTCACTTTCAGCTTCAGCAGCACAGCCCAACAGTTTGAGCTGTACGATATCGCCACCACTTTTTGGACTTCTGGGTACCCCAGTGGAGGATTTTACGCCTGTCAAATGTGTCTCATATCTTGATATATTGCGGCATATACGATATAGATAAGTTGTTCAGGCTGCAGGATTTTCTGAAATACCCGCCACTAAGACCTAGCCCCAGATGTTGGCCGACTTCTTACCCAAATACCTCTACACCTGAAAATGGCTCAAGACAAAACAATAATGAATTCGAGCAATGAGCTTAAGGTAGAGACACACGTTAGATGATACTTATTTTAAACTCACTTTTTCACAATAAATTGTACTTTTAGACCCCACAAATTATATATTTTCTATTAGCCCTTTATCTCAACATTATGAAAAATATGTTTATTTTCCGAAATCACAGTGTTTGTGACCATTTCTCTCAAAAATATGCGTTTTTGAGTTTTTATACCTAAAAAAAATTAGGTGTTACAGGACTATGGCGACTTGAGATCTTTTAACAGAAATCAACAATGGAGTAGTCTGGGGAAAAAACTGTGTCCCAGATTTTCGGTAAAATTGATAGAACAAGAGAAATTCTTGCTGAAGTGAATGAAACCCGGTAATTTATTCAAAAAACCAGAGTTGTTACTTTCACACCTTATTGTGCTGAAACAAAAGGGAATAGAAAAAATCTGGGACACAGTTTTTTTCCCCAGACTACTCTATTGTTGATTTCTGTTAAAAGATCTCAAGTCGCCATAGTCCTGTAACACCTAATTTTTTTTAGGTAAAAAAACTCAAAAACGCATATTTTTGAGAGAAATGGTCACAAACACTGTGATTTCGGAAAATAAACATATCTTTCATAATGTTGAGATATATGGCTAACAGAAAATATATAATGTGTGGGGTCTAAAAGTGAAATTTATTGAGAAAAAGTGAGTTTAAAATAAGTATCATCAAACGTGTGTCTCTACCTTAAGTACATTATAAACAACGGCAACTGCTGGTTTAGTTACAGCACTAGAGGCACCCAAAATATGTTCCATAATGCAGCGGGATCTGAGTTGGGGTTGAAATCAGCAGGAGAACCCATCCTTCACCTGCTGACGGATAAGCAAGATGTGACGAACAAACTAATGTTCATCACTGATGAGACACCTCTCATCGATTGCATCAAGCTCAGCACCAAAAACGAGTTTGATCAATTACGGTCGAGTGTTTTGCTCAAAGCAATGAATAAACACCGGGTTTGTGTTGCCATCGGATTTGTTGGTAATAATTTTTGTGTTGACATATTTGGTAATGAGACTGGACACATTCAGTTAAAGGACCTGAAACGAGGCATAAGAAGGATCGATATCAGCACGATTTCTGCCAAGCAAATCATCCTACTGGACGTCAAAGTCTTCTAACAATTTATAAAAAACGAAGAAATAAAAGATGTACTGTCTCAATGTAGATAGGCACCTGCAGGGAGGCACCACCTGTGGATTCACAAAATTTCGCTGTCTCAGACATCAAATATGTCAAGGGCATAGAGAGCTCAAAGAGAAAACACCATAGAGAGGCCTTCAACCTTGTTTATCAAGACGAGTCCGGAGGTACGATGGCCTTTCGGCCAGTGGTGCCTCAGAAGCCTTGCGCTAGGATACGATACTTCGATATTATTGTCCCTAAAGGCACGAAAATAGATCCTCATTTGCCGTGGCTTACGATTGTTAATATTGGCGACCTCCAGGGGTTTAAAGCAAATGACATTTATTATGCATTCCACAGAGAGGTTTGTTCCCTACGAATAGATGTAAGCTTACAAAATTTTCCCTACCCCCAAAAAGATAAAACACACTCTTTCACCAGCGGCGTGTGTCTATTGAAACCTTTAAAAGCTCTATCAACACCCCCTCCAGATAAAGAATGATGAAGTCTTGATTACCTTGCAGGTAACAAATATAACCGATTCCGAAGTAATAATGCCAGCCATGGGAAGGTCTTCAACCTTGTTTATCAAGACGAGTCTTTGGGTCTATGAGTCTATGAATTTATTTTGCGCGAAAAATGTTCATAAACTACAAAGACTCATTGCCGCATTCTCCCAGTTCAAGCCACTCTTATATAGGATTTTATCATGTGACAAGTCTCTGAAAAAAGAGAATATCACCCCTCCATTTGCGCCAGTGGTTGCTGCGGCTGACCTTACAAAACAAAAAATTTTCCGCCTCGCATACATAGACACCTGCGGCCAAATGCACTCTTCACCTATGTACAGGACCCCACAATGCCAGGGGTTTCGAAGCCAATGAGAGATAATTTTTAGGACACTGAGGGGGGTTTCATTGGACCTCTTTCCGTTCTCTGTTGTGGAAGGCCTCTTTCTTGCCAATATCAAGGCGCTTGATTAAAATTGCTTTAAAACTTGATTTAGGAGTGAATTGCCGAGTATTGCATTAAATAGTGTAATCCAATGCCTACGAACAAGGCATTGGATTAGGCTGCGTTCACAAATAATGGTTGGGGGACGCTGGAGGGATTGCGATTGAAATGTTATTTTTTCCACACACCCCTTAAATACCCTTAAAAAAATTTCAAATGCCCCCTGTATATGATCGAAATTTTTCAAGTCCCCCCTAACTATCACAGACCCGCATATTTGTAAAGGATGTGATCGCAGAAATAACAAACACGTATTGTACAGTTCCACTCACAGGTGTTCATCACTACCTGTTATTAGCACTTTGTATAGTCATATTCCCAAAGCAAGTTCTTTTAACGCATCAGGGAACTTTTTGTATTTATTGGTCCAAGCCAACTAAAGTTAATCCAACTCTGGCCAGGTCAATTGCTCCTGCCGAAGAGCACACAAAAAGACGATCATGAGAGGGTAGGCATTTTGTGAATTCTGGCTACTTACCATATTTTAAAAAACTGAGCACAGTCACCTACCAAAAATTTGTTTCAAAAGTACAAGACATATATAAATCAGATCCTACTCAAAATTGATAATACTGGAAGGTTAAAGTATTCAATCAAATAAATGTTTTCATCTCTGATATTCTGGATGCAATAATTACCAATTTGGTTACAAAACATATTATTCCAATAGTCACATATTTTTTCATTTCTTCTTTACTGTTCAAAGTTTAATTTTTGTATTATTTTATGACAAGAATGTGAAAAATTAGAAAATCAAGCATGGTAACCCCATCTTTTTTCTTATATTTGATTATTCTCTTATGCCAGAATTCAAAAAATTCAAATGTGTTCTTCCATGTGTTGCTCCCTGGCCTGATCTTGTTTAGTAACGTTTCACTGTCATGAGCGTCATTCGACACAAACTCTTCTTTAACTACCATGTACATCAGAGTCAGAGCTATCTCTGTCACTGTTCAGGTATGCAGTAACAGTGACACTACAGTAGCAGGGCAGTATCTGATAATGGCAATTGCCCGTAGGCAGTAGGTGTATTAACTTTGATAATTATGACAATATATTTGTTCACTTTATACAACTGCGTTCTTGTTCTACTTCCTACAGCATGCTGAACAGTCCCGTATTCAGCTTGCTATAACAGCCTTGTATGTGTACCATGCATTTGATCACTGACAACGGACTGTCAGTCTGGACACTAATTAAATTATCACCTAATACATAATTATATATACAGAATTTGTCGATAAACTAAATATTGTGTGTTTGAGCATGCTGTAGGGTGACAGAAGAAACTGAAGTTGATATCTTACATAGAAATATTAAAAAAATCATCAACAGTTGCAGCTTCTGGCCTATTACTGGGCTCAAGTTTGTTTTTTTACGACAGATAACACGTTTAGATTTTTTCGGAGATAAAAGTCAGGGAATGTGACAAAACGGTTCTAGATTTTCTTAAATTATTACTATTATTACAACAGTTGGATGACAAAAAAATGGTATATATTTTTTCATTAAATTACCTACAAAAACTTGGCATTGGAAAATGTAAAACATAAAAGGGAACGAAAAAACTTTCAGGTCCCCCTACAGGTATAGCAAAATTTCCCCCTCTACTATCCCTAAAATTTTTGAATCCCCATGAATTCCTCCAGCCCCCTACCATTTCTGTGAACGCAGGCTTAGTGTGATTCTTAAGCAGCGGTTCATTAGTCATAGTAACATATTTATTCCATGAAATCATAATTATTTTCTCTATATCATGAAAGTGTTTCAAGTTATGTTGGAATCAAATTGCTTGGGTTCATAGATGAAATACAAGCAATTTTGAACTGTCATCTCAATAGGACACAATTCTGAATAATGATAGACGTAAAGTAAGCAGCAGTCATAAGGCCAATTTTTGAGACATTTCGACTAAACAAGGTCGATTAAAAAGACATGAGAGTGGTGCAGCAGAGTTAAAGATCGTGTGTGGTGTGGTGTTCCTAGTTTTTAAACAGCTAATATGGAAAAGCAAGACAGCTGGGCATTTTTACAATTGAGTTCCTCCTCTCAACCCAAAAATCACAAGGACATTAAAAAACCTGAATCATATAATTAATATCCTGACTGCTCAGTTCATGAAAAACAAGTTAAAATTTATAACATTCTCATTTCATTAACAGCTTAAATCATGTTTACCCCTGTCTGTGATTTTATCTTTTAAAAAAAGCCAACAAGTTTACAACTGTTACAGTAAACACACTACAGAGGCTACAGGGCAGTCAAAAAAGGAACCGACAAGTGTTTTTAACCGATGTAATCTTTTACCTAAACAAACAGCAGTGAAAGAAATCAGTAATTTACAGTTTAATCACCATAGGGCCAGCTCTTGATGATAACATTTGTGCTACGGTGGTCAGGTCACGTGAGTAGAGGAATAACACATTGAGTAAATCGATAATTGGGTCGCAGCTCACTGTACGCGGACGTTGCAAAAGTCAAAGTGTTCGAAAGACGATTTAAAAGCAAATACCTTCATGATTTAAGATGGCGTTGAGAGCAAGGATTGTCATCATTTTAGTGACTCGAAAACAAAAAGTAAATCGATACTTTAGCAGTGGCTACATCCATCGAGAGGACGTACAAATCCGTAGCAGCTTGATGCTTACACACACTCTGATAAATTTTAGTGTTATGTTGGGATGCAGAGTTACTCTGGCAGGTGTACCTCGGGATGGCAATAACACAAGCAACAGTGCTTATAATACTCGTAATGCTAACTACTAACACGTACTTTGAATTAATTTACACTGATACAAATGAATTTAAGGGAGAGACCCACCTTCCTTGTAGTATCTTGGTCATTTTGATTTATGGTAAATTCTGAATCCCTGTTATATGACTTTTGAGTGGACGAAAAGTTTGAAACCATGTCATACCCGGGAACGTGTTAGATTTTAACAAAATTGAACATTCTCAGGCAGTTCGCGTGCTGTCGTTTCCAGATAAGTTTGAGTTTCTCAAGAGCGTTACTAAGTAGATTACGTTAACTCCACTGGGAGGAGTGTGTATGCGCCAGTCATCAGCGGAGTTACCAGCAGCAAGTATATGTCAAGTGTGAACGTTGTGCTTGCGATAAGTTCCCTATTGTCTACGCATCAGGAAGTGCAGTTTTAAACTGGAATATAAGCGGACAATTTCAACTTTTCTCAAATTCTCGGCCATATGCTTGATATTTTGCTTTTGTGGGCCATGCTTTCGCTGTCGAGGGCTGCCTTCGGTAGCCATGACATACTTGCTGCTGGTAATTCCGCAGATGACTGGTGCTTGCGCACTCTTCCTAATGGAATTAACGCAATCTACTTATGCTCTCGAGATACTCTGACTAATCTGGAAACAGTTATGACATAAGAAAAACGACGGCACGCTAACTGGCTGTTAATGTTCATTTTTGGTAAAATCCAACATTTCCGAGTATGATATAGTTTCGAACTTTTCATCCACTCAAAAATTATATAACACAGATTCAAAATGTACAATAAAACGAAAAAGACAAAAATACCCAAAGGAAGGTCTCAGTGTCAATAAGCAGTATGGGTAAGCCCTATTGCTTGTGACATGACCATCCCGGGATACACCCGCCAAAGTAACGCTGCGATCCCAACATAAAACTAAATTTACGAGAGTGTGTGTAAGCATCAATCTGCTACATATTTGTACGTCCTCTCGATGGATTAAGCCTTTGCTAAAGTATATATTTACCTGTTGTTTTTGAGCCACTAAAATGAT
>LD348562.1:290419-303660 GCA_001465055.1 Ptychodera flava | reverse complement strand
AATCTTATGTCGATTTAATCGACCTTGTTTCGTCGACACGTCTCAAAATGGCCTCATGACTGCTGCTTACTTTACTTCTACAACTATGCAGAATTATTGGTAACAGGACAGTAACCCCATGGACATTTAGTCCCCGGACATTTGCCAACTACCATTTACCGTTGTCGAAGTCATTAGTAAATATTCTATGAAATATCTAACACATATTTTACCCAAAAAAAATGAAATTGAAGATGTTTGTAACTTTCGATGCAACCCAGTTTTGATTAAAAAAAGACAAAATGGAAAAAAGAGACAAATATTATTAGTTGCCTAGTGATACAGTCAAAGTTAAGTTTAGGGTAAGCCAAGAAAATGATTGGTAAAGAGACATTGCTATAGTCTGTTAACATCATATAGTTTTTATTTTCATGTCATTTATAGTATTCATTTATTTGAGGCAGGGTCTTTAGTTCGGATGTCCCAGTTTCAATTTCCGAATAGGCATAGGGTAAAATAAGAATGTATAATAACACTTGTGACGCACAGTAGAAGGTAATTCATGTGGCACCCAGCAGGAGACAGTACTAGAAAAGATGCACACAGTTTTTGCGATTGTTGGGGAACCTTATTTTTTTCATTTCCCATTTGACATCATTTTCGACAAAACAATATTGTCGTTATAAATAGTATTGGCCGGGGGGGGTGATATCCAGGTGGTGTTAAAAAAATGTTTCGACAACCATGCATAGAGACAACAAATTACTACCATTTCGCCTCTGGGGTCCGGATCCTACTCTCGAATCCCGGTCCCGAGTGCCTCGGTAATGTCGTTGTGATACTTGCGGCACTGGCTTGGTTTCTTCAAGAAGAGGCACAGCATTATTATTATTATTATTGTTATTATTATTATTATTATTATTATTATTATTATTATTATTATTATTATTACAAGTTTAGGGGCTAAAAGTAATATATAGAAATCTAATAACAATTCATTAAAGCTGTGGGAATTCTGAAGTTGTCAATAGGGGTGACTTCTAATTGTCGTACGTATATTCTCTCCGCCCAGTTAGATAGGTGTTTCTTTTGACATCACTACTTTTATGAATATTCATATACTTGCAAAAACCAACAGTCGATGTGTCTGGCAGCGCATGCTCACAGCAGCTGAGCTGCACAGCGTAGCCTTCGATTGCAGGCCTATCGCGGCAGTCGTGGGCGCCCTTTAAAAAGGCACAGCGACTGTGGAGAATCTATGCCAGTGGAATGTTAAACGTATCTTCAGCGTGTCATTTGTAGTTGTAGCGAAAACCATAAACCCTCTCCCTGTGCTGACGTTGTTGGGTTTTATTTTGTTCACGTGCATTTACTGTAAGCAATCGAGGAAGTTTTGGGTTGGAAATAGAGCAAAGCATGAGTTTTTCCGTGAAATCTGTGCTGCAAATATAACTTCACGCATGCGCAATAGTTTGCCAGTGTAGTCTGCCAATATGAGCATGCGCAATTGAGTCTACTTGCGCGTGAATGTGTCGTCTGTACACTTTGTCTCATGCTATAATCATGTCGTTGAGCTTTGCATGTTGACAGAAACTGGAATTACTGCAGAGAATACCTTTCAGGACATCACATGTGAGTCTCTAAGCTAACAAGTAGGATGTTTAGGAAATCCTTTCAGAAAGTTCACGCCGCCTGTGGCCATTTTGTGGAGTATAAGCTTTTACTTACCTGGAGCGTATACAGTATTTATACTGTACATATTGCCGGATTGTATACGATGGAATTTTTGCGTTTCACGTCGTTCAAGCGTTCAGATTGAAATGCTGCCCTTCTCCAAACTTTGAAAAATTAGGGTGACAGACTATGGAATGCTAAGTCTTGTATAACAATGATGTAATTTAATGAGAAGACATTTGTATTCGAGCGCAGCAACAGTTTTTGATTTGAGAACTCTCATCATGTCGGATTCACTGAAACAGTGAGTATTCAACAACTTTTTCCTATGTCCATGTAGCACTTGTGCAAGAATAAGCGAATCCACAGGCCTTTGGCGAATCAATAAATGCGTTTCACCAAGCTGAAAGGTTGAAAGATGCGTCTGTCACTTTGGGACGAGCTAGATAAATGCAGTCAAACCCAGCTGGGCATAGAAATTTGCCATAGTATGACTTTGTTCTGGAGACAACAGGCCGTGCCGTGGAACTTTGCAACAAAGTTTCCATATCTGAACAGACATACTTGAATGACAGGCACAGGAAACGATGGCCAATAAAAACGCATTCTCGTTGCATTTTGATAATAATGTATTAATCACAATGACATGGAAATTATGCCTCCTCCCAACAGAAGGGCCATGGTCTATTTTTAGCCCTGCTACAGTATGTCTTAGTGCTGATGAAAAGGCCATATTGTTTTCATGTTGTCAAGGCGACTTTTAAACTTTGCATACAACTCTGAGAGTGAAACGTGTTCATAGGTCACAAAACTCTCACTGTCGTGCATTATACCTGTTTCCTTGGGTATAAAGGTGAGCAAGTATACACATCAAAAGGCTAGAAAATTCACTTCATGGGCAGAATCTTGTAAAATAGCCCTCTCTTGTCTAGTTAGCGAAAAAGGATACCCCTGATCTAAAATATGCATGGACTACCAGCCACTGGGCTACCAACTTCAGAAAACGGTAGTCAAAGTGGACTACCAGGGAATAAAAGTTAATTTTGAGCCCTGGGCAGTTTTAAACATGAAACATTTAACTTGTAATATTTCCCCCCTTGTCTTGGCCTGCTGGGTTTAAAAATAATGTTTAAAGGTATACAGGGACCATGTTCAAATTTAGCCATTGCTACCATGGAAAGGGGAGATCTAGCAAATCATAGAGTTTATGGGGTCACGCCAGGTCACACAAAAAGTAATATACCATTACATGGCCATAATTTTACTTTAGTTAAACAATCAGAAATAATTTCTCTTCATTATTCTTCTTGGAATGAGGGAAACAAATCAAAATAAATCATAATAAGATGAACATTAATACGTCGTTAATTATAAATCCATAAAATAAATAAGTACCAGTGAATCATGTTTTAAATAAAACAAAAAGACTGTGCGCTACTGTTCCTGCTTGTGATAAATAATGGTACATTGGGTGATAAGGGGAATAGGGTTCGGATGCTAGTAGAATTAATTTTAGCACACAAAATTAATTTGAAGGCATAAGCTTAACTCGAGGAATGCATAATAAGTTAGTACTATACTATATAACACTTATTTGGGATGACTGCATGAAACAAAATTAAAAATGCTTGAAAAATTATTTCTGGTCTATGTAAAATTAAATCAACACACTAAAATTAATGGAAACCAATTTTGACCAGAATGGCCATAATATTTCATTATTCTTCCTAGAATGAAGTTAAAGAAATTGCAATTATTACTATTATAGAACAAATGTTTAAAGTTGTTACTTAGAAATCCATAAAATAAATAAAAAAACAGTAAATTATGTTTTAACATAGATCCTCTCAAGGGTCTATGGTTTTAAATAAAAAAAAACTGTGGTTAGCAAAATGGTTACCATGGCAACATAAAAAAATGAACATGGAGTTCATGCTGCGATAAATACACTTAGGAGAACATTTGCACAGTAACTGGGATTACTTTTGGAGTAAAAATGGATATCATATTTTGTCTGTCTACCCCAAAATATCCATTTGGTATAATATTTCTGTTGATTACTGGATCTTCACACTAGATATTTCGTCTTTCTAATCCAAAATATCCCTTTGATATAACACATTCTGTTGATTACTGGATTTTAGGTGGAATCTTTGAAAAACTGGTAATTTTTACTCCTGAATGGTTGTCATGGAAACATCTCACATTAAAATGAGTGTGATGTTTTTGGTGTGCTTACCAGAAAAATCCTTATTATCAATTTTTACATGAATCAATAGTTCTTTAATAGGAATTAGGGAAAAATTAACATTTTAAATCCCAAAATAGTTACCATGGCAACTCAAAACATTAAGTCTGGTTTTTGTGTTCTCTGACCCGAACTCCCCCACCAGATAATTTTCATATCAATCAAAGTAACTTTTAATGGGATATTAGAAAAACTGAAATTTTCAACCGCTAAAATGCTTACCATGGAAACGTGCGGCAGTGAAATCGATATCATATTTTGTCTTTTTGATCCAAAATACTCTTATAGTAACTTTCATGGAAATTGAACCTATTGTTATTCCTGCTATGATTTCTAAATAATACTTATATTAATTATTATTATTATTATTATTATTATTATTATTATTACAAGTTTAGGGGCTATAAGTATTATATAGAAATCTAATAACAGTTTATTGAAGCTGTGGAATTCTAAAAAAGAGGTGTTGTTTATTTTAATTTGTCAATAGGGGTGACTTCTAATTGTTGTACGTGCAGCGCAGAGCTATGCATCATACGGTACGGAGAGGGGGATTAGGTCAAGGGGTAATTAAATGCTTGTCGAAAAAGGGACACTAAGCAATTTAAGCGATACCAGCAGGCCTAGACTTTTAACTTTTGTGTTAACTTTATAAATACATGTTCGATCGGTTCAATTTAATCTTGTTTTTAGTTTTCCTCCACCAAAAGTCACTACTATGAAAAAGATTTCCGATATAAATTAACAATCTCTCTCTCTCTCTCTCTCTCTCTCTCTCTCTCTTGCTATTGCTATGCTGCGACCACCGAAAGAAAATTCTTCCATACATTAGTTGTAACATTAAAAATTCATTATATTATATCATGCTACCATGCGCCATTCTGATTGGACGAGAGCTCATTCCACCGATGCTAAAATACTGTTTTAGCACTGATAGCAGTGCTAAAACGGACCCCTAAACCAGCATTTTCGAAAATTGCCCGGTCGGTGCATTTGAACGTACCTATCTAAACCATAGACCCTCGAGAAAGACCGAAACAGTCCACTTTGTTTCAAAGACCGAAGACCGAATTTTGATACACAGATAAAGTTTGGGTCTGTAACTCACCTCTTGGTGTAAATAAGTTGGGATCGATGATGAAAGACATCTCTGAAGCAGCACGTTTGGGGTATGATGCACACAAATATTAGGCCGACTGCCCACCGTGTACTTTGCGGGAGTCGAGACGCGATATATCCTAGTACCGCTCTTGAAAATGAAGAAAGTATTCGTTCATACACAAATAAATTGACACTTCCTCACAGTAACGGTATGTCAGATATTATTATCCAAAGTTTGGGCTATAACAGATCGGGATGTCCTAACGATGTAGACCAAGAAGTTCAAAATAACAGTGGATGACTCCTGGCGACTGCGACGATGTTTGACATCAAATGCAACGAGCAGTGTCAGCGTCCAGCTCTCCCTGCATCGGGCAACACACTCAGAATCTGCACAATTGTTCATCACAGTTGCAGTCTTCGCAAGTCTGGATTGTTTTAAAACTGCTTGTTTTCTGGTACAATTATCTATCAAAATTATGCATCAAAAATAGATCCTGTAACTTCACTGTGCCACCACTGAATGTCGCGACGGTATGCAGTACAGAATGAGACAAATCTATTTTTAGTATGCCAAAAAAAGCCAGGACTATTGTTCTTATGTAAATTTACGGAAAAAATTGTTACTTTTTTCTTTTGATTTGAACTCTTGACCCATTTTCTGTGTGAGTGCAGCAGGTATTTTTTTACAAGTATCGTTCGTGTTGCATGCGAATAAAATGCAATTGTCGATATGGACGTAATGCGTATCGTAGGATACTGTGTGCCTGTACGGAATCCCAACTTACAAAAATGCTCGGTCTCGGGCGCAGAATTTTCGACGTTCGATCTCTCAGACGTCCATTTTCTGCATTTGGCGCTTAGAGTGATGAAAATACCCAAGTAAGACAACAAATACACGCAAGTTGATATAATATAATAGCAATAACCCCCTTCGCAGTCGGGTATACACTCGATTTTTGTACAATTCGCTCCATGTAGCACTCGCCTATTGGCTCATGCTATATCTCGCGCATTGTACCAAATCTCGTGTATACCCTCCTGCGGCGGGGGTTATTGCTTAATTATGTAAATCTAACTTAATAGACCCCCCACCCCCCACTCTAACTTAACTGACCTAAAATTGAAAAAACATTTCGGACACGTGTCCTGTACTTATTCTTTCATAAACGTACCAATGTACAATGGATTCATCCTGATGTATAATTTAAAACTTATTCAGACTTACCTCGTAAGCGTCATATTGGCATTGCAGAATAAACATTTTTCTGCATTTTGCATGTTTCGCCTTGCCAGTGTAGTTTGGCAGAGACACTGCGATTCGCGTTCTTCCCTGTTGGAACATGCGCGCGCCCTTCAGAGACGTGACGTGAATCCTAGAGCATGCGCAATTGTAAGTACGTGCACGTGACAGTGGAACGCCTCCGATCTCGTGCTATCGTGTCATTGAGCTTTAAAAATGATGGAATGTTGACAGAAACTGGAATTACTGCCGAGAATACTTATCAGGATATCACTTGTGAGTGTCTAAGGTACCAAGTAGGACGTTAAGGAATTTGTTTCAGAAAATTCACGCCACCTGTTGCCCTTTTGTGGAGTATCAGCTTACGGAACTGCAGTGTATACAGTATTTCTACTGTACATATTGTCGGAAAATATGCGATGGAATTTTGCGTTTCACGTCGTTCAATCATTCAGATGGAAATGCCGGCCTTCTCCAAACTTTGAAAAAACAGGGTGACAGACTTTGGAATGCTAACTCTTGTATAACAATGACGTAATTTAATGAGAAGACATTTGTATTCGAGCACGGCTACAGTTTTTGATTCGTGAACTCTCATTATGGCGGATTCATTGAAACAGTCAGTTGTATTCTCAACAATCCAGAGGGTGAGACGAACTTTTTCCTATGTCCATGTAGCACTTGTGCAAATATAAGCGAATCCAAAGACCTTTGGCGAATCAATAAATGCATTTTTCACCTAGTGGAAGGATGGAAAGATTAATTATTTTTCTCGCATGTCAATAGTTTAATATGACTATCGCCTTTTACAATAATACTGGCTATTCCATTGAGCATTGTGCTACAGGTCAAAATCTTATTCCCCAGGTTGATACACATGTGCATAGATTTTTACAGAAACTATTAAATAGCTATTTGCATTTCTTTGTCACCTTTTGCAGTTTTGCGGTTTCCTGGTTTTTTTTGTTAGCCCATTATCCTGCACACGCCAAAACGACTAGTCTTTGCGGTTTTTGTATAATTATGTATTGTGAGTTGGTACACGCCAAAACGATTAAATCTATTGCGCTTGTATTGCTGGGTACGTTTAGTCTCACTGTTTACCTCCAGTTGGTTAGCAACCACAGTTTAATTGACAGCCGATTCTTTATATTTAGGGTAAATTGTTGCAATACGTGTTTCCTACGACGTTCGCACAAGTGGGAAATAGGGCAAAATTCATTGAGAGTTCGAGTTGAGTGGTAGTTTAATTTTAGAGCCCTATAATCTGTCAAGTAGGGCAGTATTAAACGTGAAACATTTATCTGGTAATATTTCCCCCGTGTCTTGTCCTGCTTGGTTTAAGAAAAGTGTTTAAAGGTATACAGGCACCATGTTCAAATTTAGCCGTTGCTACCATGGAAAGAGATCTAGCTAATCACAGAGTTAATGGGGTCACGCCATGTCACACACAAATGATGCACCACTACATGGTCATAATTTTACTATAGTTAAACAATCAGAAATAGATTCTTCATTATTTTTCCTGGAATGAGACAAAGAAATCAAAAAAAAATATTAGAAAATGAATATTAATACGCCATTAATTGTAAATCCATAAAATAAATAAATAAGTACCAGTGAATCATGTTTCAAATAAAAAAAACCTGTGCGCTACTATTACTGCTTGTGACAAATAAGGGTACATTGGGTGCTAAGGGGAATTGGGTTCATAAAATTAATTTCAGATACTAGTTGAATTAATTTTAGCACATAAAATTAATTTGAAGGCATAAAATTAATTCGATGAATGCATAGTAAGTTAGTAATATACTATATAACACTTATTTGGGATGACCGCATGAAACAAAATTAAAAATGTTTGAAAATTATTTCTGGTCTATATAAAATTATTCTAACACACTAAAATTAACGGAAAACATAATTTTGACTAGAACGGCCCCAATATACATTATCTTTATTATTATTATACACCTGCGTCTGCAATCTATAGAGTTTCTTCGTACACTAAATTTCGGTATCAGAGGACGTAGAGTCCAATAACTTTGACGCGGAGGACAATAACTTTTGGTGTTATTGGACGCTATTTGACCTTTTACCTCAAAACACCATTACGTCAATGCGGGGGGGGGGGAAGGAGAGATGATTTAAGTTTAAAACAAAAACAAAAACAAACATTATACTTCTAAACATTCTGTATTTCGCAACATTAGTAGTGGTGAATCAAAGCCTGTGAATTAGGGTGAAATTATGCTGCCGACCTACAATTTTTAACACGTACACTGCGATGCGCGTGTTTGAAATTTCTTTCTGTGCGCTTAGCGGACGCGTTGAATGCGTTCTCAGTTTGCTCACGATCGCTCAGTGCAGTGCGGGACGGGCATCCCCCAAAAGTTTTAATTTTGCCTTTTTCGAGGTAAAATTGGACTAAAAAAGGTGTGTAATATTAAATGAGGTTATTCCAAAAATACCGGGATTTATGTCCTTGTACATCGTACGCTTCAGTATTGTATTATATTAATTATTATTATTATTATTATTATTATTATTATTATTATTATTATTATTATTACAAGTTTAGGGGCTATAAGTATTATATAGAAATGTAATAACACTAGTTCATTGAAGCTCTGGGAATTCTGAAAAAGAGGTGTTGTTCATTTTAATTTTGTCAAAAGGGGTTACTTCTAATTGTTGTACGTGCAGCGCAGAATTATGCATCATACTGTACGGAGAGAGGTATATCATTAGGCCAAGGAGTAATTAATTAGATGCTTGTCGGAAAAGTGAAACCCAGTTTAAAGCGATACCAGCAGGCCCAGACTTTTAACTTGTGTGCGAACTTTATGGATACACATTCAATCGGAAGCCACAGAACAGCGCCACAAGCGGCACAAATTAGAGAGGCACCTTTTTCATCATATAGGCAGAAATCAATGTATTGTTGCCTTATTTGTATTGTACTGTGATTTTTTTAACAGCACAATGGCAAATTAACTGTAATGTTATTATAATTACTTCAAACCATAACTTAAATGATCAAAACAGGCACGTGCATATAGAATAAAACATTTTATTTTTATTTCTTGAAGTGACAAGACTCAAATAATATACATGTACCGGTAACAAAGTTTCGGGCAAACATCTTTTACAAACTCCCTGAATATCAAAAGTAACTTATCCCACA
This sequence comes from Ptychodera flava, assembly GCA_001465055.1. NCBI lineage: Eukaryota > Metazoa > Hemichordata > Enteropneusta > Ptychoderidae > Ptychodera > Ptychodera flava. The sequence continues at coordinate 294,228 of LD348562.1, read as the reverse complement.
AAGTTGCATTTTAAAAAAGGGACAAATAAAGAGCTAAACAAAAATATAGGAAACGAAAAGGAAAGGTACACAGAAACTGAAAATTATACAAATTGAAATGATCAAATACCTTTATTTTAATTAAAATCTGAAAAATACAAACAAAATTAAAAAATGAGAAATACTTGAAATCAAATGGACACCTTGCAACTTCCAGGGTCGTTGTATTATGTAAATAGATAAGCAAAACAAGGTTATTTACATCTGTACTTGTTAGTATATATACTAAATCATAATGAAAGCATTTAGCAGTATTTCATTCTTATTTTCATGCTAAAAATTTAACTTTTCCGAAAACTGAAGGAAGTTTCATTTGAACATGTGAAAACATCCTAAAATGATAAGTTTACATTTAATTTATCATTACATATACTGGAATCACCATAAAGATGACTTTTCAAGCATCAATTTTAAATTGAACAAGTAGTCGTTGATGACACACTCCCCACTTGTTCATTGGTACTTTAATTACAAGTCCTCAGAGAGGATAGAGTCCTCTTCATTAATTAGGTCTATGATAAAAATACTGTGATACAGATGGCGCTAAATGGCCAAGAATGAGTTCCACGGTGGTGAAAACATAAAACTAATGTAGGCCACCATCCTAATTACAAAAGGTCATGAAATGAGTCAATTAGTAATGAATCAACAGGATGTTGCCGAACAATTTTGCATACTATCCTAACACTAATAGATTATCACCGGTACCATATTTCATAAAGTTTGATGCAGTATTTACAAACTATGAGATCAACATCTGTACCGAGTTTCATCAAATTTGACGCAGTATTTGTGGATATATAACTCTAATTAGGAAAGTTCATTACATAAGCAATTACAAATTAATTAAAATGACACTGATAAATGTCTTTTTCATTGTTAAAGCAATGTAAGCTTAGCATCTGTACCAAGTTTCATGAAATCTGATGCAGTATTTCTCGACATATCAGTCTAATTATGAAACTTAGGTAATTGACATGATACTGCTACATGCCGTTCAACAAATCGATGTGCATATGTGTGACATAGGTCAATGTCCTTACACCAACTTTGAACGATACTGTGGAAAGATGTCTGAGTTATGGCTCTGAACATGAAAAGATCGTAACAAAATGGCCTCCATGCAGCCATATTTAATCTTAATGTCTAAAAAATCTACATGCATATGTATGACATAAGTAAATGTCCATGTATCAACTTTGAATAAAATCGGTTGAGACTTGCCAGAGTTATGGCTTTTTACATGAAAGAAAACATAACAAAATGGCCACCATGTGGTCATATTGGATCATATCGTCAAACAAATCGACATACATATGTATAACATGAGTCAATGTCCTTGTAACAACTTTGAATAAAATCGGTTGAGATATGATTGAGTAATTGCTCCGTACATGAAAAAATTGTAACAAAATGGTGGCATGGCAGCCATATCGACGTGCATATGTATGACATCGGTCAAAGTCCTTGTACAAAGTTTGAATAAAATCCATTTAGACGGGCCTGAGTTATGGCTAAGGACATGAAAAAATTGTAACAAAATGGCTACCATGCGGCCATATTGGATCATATCATGAAACAAATAAACATGCATACGTATGACATAGGTCAATGTCCTTGTAACGACTTTGAATAAAATCGGTTGAGATATGCCTTAGTTATGGCTCCGTACATGACAAAATTGTAATAAGATTGCCGCATGTCAGCCATATTGGATCATGTTGTGAAACAAATTGATCTGCATATGCATGATGAAGGTCAATGTCCTTGTACCAACTTTCAATAAAATTGGTTGAAACATGTCCGAGTTATGGCTCTGTACATAAAAAAATTGTAATAAAATGGCCGCACGGCGGCCATATTGGATCATATCACAAAACAAATCGACATGCATATGTATGATATATCAAGTAATCCTTGTACTAAGTTTGAATGAAATCGCTCCATATATCTCTGAGATATCTGCGTGAACGGACGGATGCATGGATGGACAAACGCACACACTGACACACGCACGGACGCACGGACATGCCCAAACCTATAAGTCCCCCCGGATGGTATCTGTGGGGACTAAAAATACAAGCATCAATTTAGTAAAAATATGATTCACAGAAAGAACAAGGTTTCATTGTTTTTATTTACATATTTGTTTGTTATTGACTTAATTAATATGTTCTTTACATGTTTATTTTATCATGATTTATCTTTACTTTTATCACTATGGCCATCATTATTTCACGTTGCTTATTTGGTTCTGTATGAACCCCTTTGTGTTTTTGGCACTTTCACATGACTGGGATTGGTCATCACATGATACTCCCTTACCATAAGTTCTAATTTCTTTAAACCATTATTGCCAAGTACTTTACTATACCGGTTCATTCCCTTCCTAATCTCATGATGGATACTCTCTACACGGTTCTGTGAGGAAACCAAAGCCAAACCCTGTGTTTTCAATCTGAGGGATGACATGATCGTCTAACATATGCATTTTGGGGGGTACACTTTCATTAGGAAAGTGTTCTCTGTAATATGCCATTAAATGTGATATGTTTGAACTGAGAATGCTAATATATTCGTCTGACATTCTATTGCTTGTACTCTAAAGATTATGGCAGGCTGCAAATTTTGAAAATATTGGCTTATACAGACCACAAATGTATGCAGCCTGTTCATTCAGCTGTGAGCATATTCTTGCTGTGGTCCTGATGACGCTCTTGCACAACGTTTGAATGTTTTCTTCCTGAAACACAAAAAATAAAAAAAAGGATATGATAACTTTCTTTCAAAGACGCAAACAGAGTTGTTTCACTGAAAGTAGGTCAAAATAATGTAGACGAAATACATCTTCTGTAGTATATATATAACACACAATAAATCTGACACTGAAAGCTTGAAAATCATGACAAGCAGAATACTGAACCTTTTAATGACTTTAGCAACAAAACAGTGTACAGTTGTAAAACACATACTTTACAGCACTTGTTTACATGATTTCCGATGAATGCCTGCCCGTGGTAAGAATGACGTCCAACACCAAATGACTGCAGAGCTTGGTCAATACCGCAGACTACAAAACCACATTGTTGTGGCAGTTTCGCTTTTACGTCTGTAGCTTCAGATATCTAAGAAAACAAAGATAAACACTGTGTTGTCTGGAAAGTATTGACTGCACTACAAATGTGCACAAGCCAAAATTCTGAAAATGCAACATAGACATGACTGTGCACTTGAGATTTACAATGTTATTGCTTATCATCACAAAAATGATCTAACTTCTGGTATCAATATGCCATTTTCAAAGATGAAGGAGACCCTCTGAGATCTCAGGTTGCTAGACAGGTTATCTGTGGGTGTTCTCACATGATACAGGAAATTTCACACCATGCTAAAACAAACGTTACATGTTTATTTAACATGGCAACTATTCCAGTTTGATAAAAAGTTTGACTTGGCTAGCAACTCACTGCCACTGAAATTAATTGTGTCTCACAAGATTTCAAAATTAGCGCAAAATCATGTATTTTTACTTTGTTAATGTAGTATGCACTTTCTCCTGGGCTTTTTCAACTTTGCCCAAGGTCATTAGTGGCAGTCTGCCATCATCTTCACCGTTGTCGTCATCATCATCATCGTCACAGTCATCATCAGCAAGGAGAGCCCTTTCAATACTCTCTGCCAAGGCTTTAGCTTCTTCTTGGAGTTCTTTCGCTTCACACTGTAATGTCTTGACTTGTTTAAACATGGCCACATATGTGTCAAATCCAGCA
>LD348562.1:267219-288509 GCA_001465055.1 Ptychodera flava | reverse complement strand
TTGACAGAAACTGGAATTACTGCAGAGAATACTTTCCAGGACATCACATGTAAGTCTCTAGGGTACCAAGCAGGACGTTTAGGAAATCCTTTCAGAAAGTTCACGCCCCCTGTATACTGTAAAATTCGTACCTGCACTGGCTGCAGCGTATACAGTGTTTCTACTGTACAGAAGTGTACATATTGCCGGATAATATGCGATGGAATTTTGCGTTTCACATCGTTCAATCATTCCGATGGAAATGCCGCTCTACTCCAAACTTTGAAAAAACAGGGTGACAGACTCTGGAATGCTAACTCTTGTATATCAAGAATGACGTAATTTAATGAGAAGATATTTGTATTTGAGCACGGCTACAGTTTTTGATTCGAGAACTCTCATCATGGACCGTGGTTGTATTCAATAATCGAGAGGGCTATAGTTGAGTCGAACTTTTTCCTATGTCCATGTAGCACTTGTGCAAAAATAAGCGAATCCACAGGCCTTTGGGGAATCAATAAATGCGTTTTTCACCAAGCTGAAAGGTTGAAAAATGCGTCCGTCACTTTGGGACGAACTAGATAAATGCAGTCAAACCAAACTGGGCACAGGAATTTGCCATAATATGACATTGTTCTGGAAATAGTTACCATGGCAACTCAAAACATTAAAATAAGTCTGGTTTTTGTGTTCTCTGACCCGAACTCCCCCAATAGATAATTTTCATATCAATCAAAGTAATGTTTCATTGGATATTAGAAAAACTGAAATTTCCAACCCCTAAAATGGTTACCATGGAAACATGGGGCAGTGAATTCAATATCATATTTGGTCTTTTTGACCCAAAATACCCATATGGTGAAATTTTAACGGAAATTGAACCTATTATTATTCGCGTTATTATTTCTATATAATACTTATATTAATTAATTATTATTATTATTATTATTATTATTATTATCATTATTACAAGTTTAGGGGCTATAAGTATTATATAGCAATCTAATAACAGTTCATTGAAGCTGTGGGAATTCTAAAAAAGAGGTGTTGTTCTGAATTGATTGGCTGAATAAACTAAGCAGCTTAGGCCTATAAATACGAACTTTGATGATAACTTTGATGATAACTGTGTAAGAAATTTATAACAGAATGCCGTTCAGATCGAAATGCCGACTTAGCTACAAGACCAGATCAAGGTCGGATCGTGTCTGTGTGAACATCACAAGCGACCCCATCGAGCGCATTCTTTCGGTGCTAGACGCTGCGGCGGAACGACGCACGCATAGCCTATATACGCGTAATTAAGCTAGCGCGACCTGCACTGTGTTGTTGTACATTTCTGAGGCCGGGACAGCATGCAGACGACAGTTCAGAGGCGCTTGCGTGCATGGCTGTCGTCGCGTGCACGTTCCGTTCCAGCTATCGCAGTATATACCTCACCATTTTGTGGAGTATAACACGCCACATGCTCTTTCCGTGTCGTGATTCGCCAGAATACGTCACGTGACGAGAAAATACATACGTCTAGTCCCCACCGAATCGAAAAAAGTGACGTCACAGGGTATTTTTTGGAAAAGCTATTTCCCTAGATAAATAGTTCTGACCAAATTTGGAAAAGTGCCCGGTCACGTGACCGTCACGGGCGGAGTGTCGTGGCGGGTGACTGGAACGTGATGTGCGTCCGGGATAGGTGACGACAGATTTTCCAACATTCCAACAGCTTAGGAACTTGAACAACTCATCGACGGAAAAGATTAAAGTGCAACTAAGGATGTCGCTAGGTATGCTTCGAATATTTTTTGAAAGAAAGTAGTACCACGTACAACTGAAACCGCTGTACATCGCTCAGTAAACTTGTCACAATGGATTGTTGCGGTGCAAAATATCAAAACACATTAAAAACTATATAACAATACAACATGACCATGTGGTGTGTTATAAAACACCTATAGCCTGGTCTTTATTTGGGCTATAGCGATCGTCTATTACCCATCGTCGCCGTGTGTTACCAGAAACACATCGCTATACCCCTCGGCCTACGGCCTCGGGGAATAGCGATGTGTTTCTGGTAACACACGGCCCCTCGGGGTAATAGACGTGCGCTATAGCCCTCATGACCAGGCAATAGGTGTTTAATACGTACCTGCAGCGTATACAGTATTTATACTGTACATATTGCCGGATAATATGCGATGGAATTTTGCGCTTCGCGTCCTTCAATCATTCAGATGGAAATGCCGGCCTTCTCCAAACTTTAAAAAAACACGCTGACAGACTTTGGAATGCTAACTCTTGTATAACAATGACGTAATTTAATGAGAAGACATTAATTTTGTATTCGAGCACGGCTACAGTTCTTGATTCGAGAACTCTGTGCAGCAGTGGACAACGAGTCAAAGCCAGGCCCAAGCCCTGCAGAGCTCTACAGCCGCTCGGTTAAGCTAGCCGACATGTACAGTAATATCACGTACCGTTATTCTTTAATAAATTATCAAGTCATGTAGACATTCTACACAGTGATGATTATGCAGTGCGTTCGCCGGACCCGAGCCAGGCAGCCATAGGTACAATGCCAGTCAACATGTAGGCCTATAGGCCTACACTAATATCACGTACGGTGATTCTTTTATTGAATAATCAAGTAGTATACGCATTCTACATATTAAATACGATTATTATCCCAGCAATGTGCCAAGCGCCTGTGCCGATGACTATTCCCCCGGCTTCGATTACAAGTTTTATGGTGACCGAAATGAAATATGGTGTCGATTTGTTGTCTTATGATTATTTCAAAAAGCTTCTGAAAAATACTTATTTTAGAAATCAAACCTGTTAATATTTAATTACCAAACATAAAATCAGAATAAAGTGATCGCATGAATTCTCGGAGCATTCGTTTCAATGTTCATCCGAATATAAAATGGTGAGTTCTAGTATTTCGCTACTTTGAACGATCCCGCCAAAATCGAGTGCACTTGCATTTCTACACTCTCCACGCAGTCGCGATACTAGTTCATTACAAACGCGTGGTAGTCAGAGTCAGACTGCTAATCACATTATGTCAACTGGCTTTGTGAAGATAGCGGTCACTGATGAGCACTAGAGGTAGCCTCGGGAATTTTCTTTGCCAGGAATGAATTGGAGCTAGCTGTGGGGATCGAGCGCGGACATTTGAGTGCAACTTATAGGACTGATTAGTACGGTGACCTCAGCTGCCGCCGGCGACGTTTGTCAACTCGACGTCTGATCAGCATAAGTGACCCAGCAGTGACGACCGAATATGCCGAAGGCAATAGCAGGCGTAAAAAAAATCCCGGTTTTGTCAGCACATTGGATTCTGGAGGCTACTTGTTTCATGAATTTTGACTTTGTTCGCTTTGTGTTATATAGGCATGCACGGCTTTAGATCGGGAAAGAAAATGTATCTCACTTTTGGAAACAGCTATTAAGCAATAGTTACGCATATCGCATTGCGATGATTGCGCCTTCAACAGTACGTTGACTAGACGGTAAAACTTGAAATTTGAAAAGAAGACAGAAGATATACAGACAGTGTAGACAAAGTGATTGATCATGCCAGAATTTGTGCTGGTACTTGTCCGTGGTCTCAACGCGAACATACCAGACGTACTTTATGTCGGGCATAATTGACAGTATAGGCCTTCCTGTCTGTAAAATGTACGGCTCCGGTAGGCCAACATAAATGAAAACGGTCCTTTTCAGGACCAACAAGTTTTCCAAAAAGAGAACTACCGAATCAAATGTGTTTGCATGTATTTATTATACACAGTGTGTGTGCGTTTGTATCTTTCGGTACACTCCGAGTATTTGGTGTTTTCCCCCGCGTTGAACAATCAACGCTACGTACGCAGCGTGCGAAATTCACGCTAACCCGATGGCCCGAGACCAGCTATTTTCATACCGGACCAGTAACTCTTGAAAGATGTCCTGCGTTCCTAAAGACGCAGGCCAGTAACTTTCACTATGTGGAAAAAAAATTACCCAAATGTTTTGCTAAGCTAAATACCTGACAGAATTATTCAAAGAAACGAAATTTATTCTTTCAAGAGATTTGCAAAAATTAAAAACTCAACAGACTGATCGGTTCTGCATCTTGGCGAAAGACCTTACCCTATGTTTTCCCGCGAGAGTAGTGGCGCTATTCAATATGCTCCCCATTTGTTAAGCGTGTGTGGTGCGAGATCTCGTTGTGGTCATAAAAGAGACATTGTTCAGCGTATCGACCGTGTCGAGGTAACTGGGTTTCGAAGACACTGCACCGCGACCTTGCACTTTTATATGATATCGGATATTTACAGCTACTAGACAACACGGTATCGAACTTACAATTGTTTTGTCAGATATGTGAGGTGGTGAAATCTCCAATATAGGATATTTACCCGCAGTTTTAGACAAGTCTAGTAGAGTTGGACCACGGAAATCAGGTGCGCTTGGCCAGACCGCCGGGCCAGATCTTCAAGGTGCAAGTGAAATTCCCGATATACATCAAATATAAACTGCGATTTGACAAGTATCGAAGTTAGGGTCGGATTGAGGAAGTCGGGCTTGTCAATATCTATGAGGTGGTAAAATCTCCGATATACATTGGATATTTACCCGCGATTTAAAAGTCTAGAGTTGACTAGTATCGACATTAGCCTAGAGTCAGTAGCTGTGGGTCCATAGCTGTGGGTCCATAGCTGCTTTTTTGGCCTTTACGTTTTTAACCCCGCCACCACAGACGTGCACGAGACGCAACGCAAGTCATTGTATAGTATCGATATTAGAGTTCCAATTGCCGTAAAATATCAAGTAAACATCTGTGATTTCACAGATCCGGCGTGTCGAGACGCCAGGCAAGTCATTCTGGAATTGTCTACATGTAGTATCGATTATGAGAGTCCAAAAATCGCCGATAGGTAATCAGCCTGAGGTAAAATATCGGCAATTTCGCAAACCTAGCGTGCCGTAACTGAAGGCAAGTTATTCTTGTATCGACTAGTATCGATATTAGACCCGTATATAGATATTATGTATGGGAGAAATATTTTGGACGTCAGACTTTGATACTAGAAAGTAAATGTCCGATATTTAAAAATTTGTGCAAAATCGCGCCTTGATTGTAATTTAACCTTGATGGTCATTGCCTTGGTCACCTGTAAAGAGTACATTTTTGTGATTCGTCTTTTCACGTGGGTCTCAACACTTTAGTATTTTTTCTCTTCATCAATTGCCCTAGTTTTTTTGTATTCCCTTCCTTGGATTTGATGATAGTCATTTTCCCTCAAAGAGGAGAATCCAGAATCGTTTTTGAAATAGTCAACTGTTGTAATGACTCCATTTGTGTGTGATCCGGTGTTTGTACTCATCCCTGATCGAGTTCTGGACGCTTAGCTTTTTCGTGTTGGCCCATATTTCAAGCCCACGCTCACGCTCGTGTTCTCAATATTAGAAATACTTATTGTTAAAGGCTGTTTTAAGAAATAGAAAAGTTTTATGTGTTTATGCTTAACCTTTCACTGATTTCATGTTTTTTTCAGTTGCCAAAACTTTTGGTTTTGATAGTCATCTTCATTTGCTTTCCTTTAAAAACAGAATTAAAAGGCACAAAATCAGTTTGATGTTAGGATGTTGAAGTGGTGTCTTTTTATTTTTTCGATCAAATTTTCTAGGCCCCTAAACTGAGCGCGGGTAAAAAATCTGCACTATATTTGGATTTGACCTGAGGATCGGACCAGTTGATTTTCTTTAGGACCAGTGATTTTCTAAAGTTGCTGGCCCGCTTGGCCAGTAGAGATTTTGTGTGAGTTTCACACACTGTACGTACGTAAAAAGTAAACAACGTATCGCTAATGACTCATTTGCAATTTGCATATCATGTCAATCATGCAGATTCAAACTGACATCGAACGTTATATCGGCGATATTACCGGCAAATATTTTATCCCTTTTCTGGTTCCAGACGTTCGAAACCAAGTATATTGTGCTCCAAATACTTATACACATATCCCTCAATTTCCAAGAAAAAAAATATTTGGTAGATTTCTAAATTAACGGTTTTTATCGACGACGTCCAGAGCGTACCGAGCGGAGTACCTAGTACGTTTGAATATCCCACCATTATGACACTCTCGTAGGTTCTCGCGCTGTTATATGGGAGTTGGGGCTTTAAAGGTATATAGGCAACATGTTCAAATTTAGCCGTTGCTACCATGGAAAGGGGAGATCTAGCTAATCATAGAGTTCATGGGGTCACGCCAGGTCGCACACAAAATAATGCACCACTACATGGTCATAATTTTACTTTAGTTAAACAATCAGAAATAATTTGTCTTCATTATTCTTCTTGGAATGAGGCAAAGAAATCAAAATAAATTATTTTAAAATGAATGTTATAACGTCGTTAATTATAAATCCATAAAATAAATAAGTACAAGTGAATCATGTTTTTACTCCTATATATAGTAAAATCTTTTCCGGGTGCACGTTTGTAATCTTGTTTCTTATTTTGCCTCGTTCTCGCGCTATAGGTCGAAGAACGGCGTGATTTTAGGGCTCCAGGTTCTCTACAATTTTAGGAATATGTTGGTATACAAATTGTGTGATAAAAATCCCGAAATGTGACTAAAAACGCATTTTTTAAACTCCCGTTTCAGTCTCGCGAGAGAGATGAAAGTTAAATATTCCATCAGTCGTCGGCACCCCGTTGGAGGTTCCGGTGGTACATGGTTAATTAAAGCGATTTTTGCAAAACAAAATTGGAGTCGGTAACCCCTAATTTGTATGGCATTAAAATTATCATATTTTCGTGAACTAATTTCTTCTACTTTCGGCAGAAATTGCACTTTTCTGTATTTTTCGGCGATCGGTCGGTAGAGCGCGTGAGTGACGCTCTTCCATTTACTGCCTGACACCATTTTCGAACGCCATTGAAACGAGGCCCCCGTCGCTTACCCTATGCACTTCTGTGATTTTACGATGCCGAAGGAAAACAAATAAATGGCTTAGAATTTGCACATCATCATTGATTTAACCTCTACTGTATTTGCAAATTTGTATGTTTATCATTATTTCACAGTTTGAATGAAGAATTACCTGCGCCTAACGACGAAAAGTATAAAACACGACATGTTACGAGTATATCGGTGTGCGCCCTCTTGCGTTTTAGGAGTCATCGAACTCTCAAGTACAGTTTACGCGCGGAAATGTGTAAATTTGCAGACGGACAAGCCTGAAGTTTTCGTATTCTGCGCGCAAAACGTCACAAGTTTACTGACCCGGTCAGCAAGAGTTAGAAAATATCTGAGGTCAGGTGTTCAGCAGGGCAGCGGAGCTAGGGCCTTGGTGGGGCGGGATACATACGCAGTTCTGCCGTCGCCTGTCGGCTTTCATACGACTACTGAAGTTTTAAAATTCTGGCACAAAATGTATTATTATCCAATGACGATCATATCTTTGTATTTTTGACAAAGATATTTTCTAACTCTTGCCGACTGGTCATGTACATTACGCGTGCAATTACCGTGTACTGTAGTATGTACGTGTTTCTAGTAGTGAAGTAAACTGATATCGATCACAGGTGCGTGTGGCTAGAGAGAGCATCACGGTTGCTTGGATAGTCGATCGAAAGTGTGAGGCCGAAGGCCGAACCTCGGTACTGTTTTACACCAGTCAGTCCCGAGGTTCGGCCTTCGGCATGGCCTCAAACTTCGATCCAGGGCCTTCGATCGACTATCCAACTTGAAGCAACGCTGCACCCATGCGTACCTGTGGCCCCGATAACATTTTGATTGACATCTTTCGTTGTCAATGAAATGAGTTCTGGGAATGGTCGGCCCATATCGTTTTTTGATAGGTTTGGTATACAATCTATCGAGCTTGCTTCCTGATTTACTTCACACACTGTGCTTATCGTAAAGCACTGCATGCATTGTACCATAGCCATGTTTGTCCCCACTGGAGGTGAGAGTAGTCAGCATAGACCACCCGGCCCATAGTCGTCAGAGGTGCTCGCAGCGCAGCGCCGTGTTGCCTGGCTAAAAAGTCGATCGAAGGCTGAGTGTGAGGCCCTGTCCGATAATTTGCATCTATATATGCCAAACCACAGAGTTACGAGTGTAGTGATACATAGCGGCCGCCGCGTAGTATGCATAGAATAAATTCTATGCATACTACGCGGCCGCTATGTATCACTACACTCGTAACTGTGTGCCAAACCGCTTTCGAACGATGGCGTGGATGTCGGTAATTGCATGTTTCTTTTCAAAAATGTTCCAAAATAGTTGGAATTCAACACTTTACTGGCACTTTGATCTCAATAGTAGAAACATGCGTCTTTTTTTATAACAGGACACTTATGAGTGGTAGGCTATCAAGTTCGATAAAATCCATTCATCGGTTTATTGCCTCTAATTTTCAGCTGACTTTATGTATATCAGGATATCTCAGAAAACTAAAATATACAGTCTCACTTAACTTTTTAATGCATAAATCTCACAAATACGGTAAGTTTGATGTAGAATTAAAACCTTAAAGCGAGTGAAGTTTCAGGATAAGGAGTTTGGAAAATGGATAGATCGCACCCACTGAGTACGAGTATGTAGATTTTGTTACCACCAGTTTTTATGACAGGACATGTCGACAAATATATATTACAGCAAGTCATTAAGTTAGGCTTTAATGAATTGATCCTTTTTCGAGTTACAACTCACATAAAACAACATGATGATAAAGCAAATATTGAGTGGGGAAAGTTCTGACACATATCCACGAAATACAGGATAGACATTTAAACTAATATTGTGAGTTTTATGTAGAATTTCAAGCAAAACATATAAAGTGAATGAAAGTTTCGGGATGGGTTTGGAAAATTGGTAGGTTGGATTACCTACTGAGTATACATGTAAGCTTAGATTTGTTACCATCAGTTTTTATGACAGGACATGCCAACAAAAATATATGACAGAAAGTCATTGTCATAAAATTAGGTTTTAATAAATTGATCAGTTTTCAACTGATCAAGTATTAGGCCTATAAGCCATACATTTATTAATGTAACTCACAAAACGAAAAAAAAATAACGATGATGAAGCAAATATTGAATGAGGGAAAGTTCTGACACATTTCCACGAAGCTAGCCAGGATAGACCTTTGAACTGTAGTTTGTTGACAGTTATAATTTTCAATACTTCTGTACCTGTGAATACTTCAATTGAAGTACCCTTGGATGGGGTGTTGGTGTGCTCTAACATACCCACTTCTCAATCATTTTGGTAGCGCATAAAGCTCATATACAACATAATCACGAACTTTTTCATTCAGCAGGGTTCTGCAAAGCATCTTGGTGAAGGAAGTCAGTTTTCAACTGATCAAGTATAAGCTTATAAAGGCCTATAAGCCTTACATGTATAAATATAATACAAAACGAAAACAAAATAACGATGATGAAGCATATATCGAATAAGGGAAAGTTCTGACACATTTCCACAAAGCTATCCAGGACCTTAGAACTGTCGTTTGTTGGTTGATAGTTATAATTTTCAACACTTCTGTACAGTTATAATTTTGAACACTTTTGTGTCATTTTTGGTCATAAATTAAACACTTGATTCGCTCCTTTATCAATGACTCGCATCATCCTCTGCATAATTCATTCTTCAACACAATTTAGCTATGGCACCTCCACTCTCTCAAAACAATTTATGGCACCTTGAAAAACCAGAAAACGGTGTAGCAAAGAGTATGTTTGTTATGATAGAATTTCAAATACTACATTCGTGAATGAATACAACTGAATGCAGGCAAAAATAAGTAGATATCAATAATCATTATACCAGAAATTAACCAGTGTGTCCAGAAATACCAAGTGTACAAAAATAGTGTGAAATAAGTTTGGCATCTACTTGAATTTTTAGGAGTGTCTAGAAATAAATATTGAATAAGCATCGATCATTTATTGTTTGGTACGTTTTTCACGATACAGAATGAATGAATGGAAGTAAGGTGATATTTTAGTATGATTTAGTGTTGCTGTAAATATCATGGTGCAGTTTCGGACCATAGTTTGAAATGGGTATTAAACCAAGGTGAAAATCGGCAAGACTCAAATCTATAAATGACCCGATTTCAAACGTTGTCCCTCAGCCACAACATCATGTATTTACCTTGAGATTCAAGATTATCGCCTATCTAAATCTAGACCTTCTAGTCACGAGTTAACAGAGCCCCTCCAATGGCAGAGACACATTAGACATAAGATGGCAGGAAACAAGAATTTATATGATCATTTTTCCTACCTCCCCTGTTTTACATTGTTGGACAATTAGATAATTAAAGATCACCGTGGAAGGAATTGAGAAATCATTTTAAAATACCCAAACTCCTGTTGTATATTAAAAACAAAATAATTGCAATAAAGAGCTTATCATTGTCACTGTCTCCAATCCAATTATGTAAAACATGTTACCCTATATGATTTTTTGGGAGTATGCATCTTTGTAGTCAACTCAGGCGAGGCAAACACTTGCAATGTGTCAATGTTGGTGAAAGATCAAGCCGACAAAAACAGGAAAACCTGAACATTTTTCTTAAGTCATAATGTCAAAATTGCAGAATCTGATGTGAATACTTCAATACCAGTGCTTTGGAGTGGCGGTGTACTCCACTTCGATTCTCAATCATTTTGGTAGCACAAAAAGCTCAAACAAACCATAATCGGGGACTATTTCATTCAGCAGGGTTCTGCGAAGCATCTCGTGTACAAAAAAAAAACTGTGCGCTACTGTTACTGCTTGTGATAAATAATGGTACATTAGGTGCTAAGGGGATTGGGTTCATAAAATTAATTTGAGATACTAGTAGAATTAATTTTGGCACATAAAATTAATTTGAAGGCATAAACTTAATTAAATGAATGCATAATAAGTTAATACCATACTATATAACACTTATTTAGGATGACTGCATGAAACAAAATTAAAAATGCTTGAAAAATTATTTCTGGTCTATATAAAATCAATTCTAACACACTAAAATTAACGGAAAGCATAATTTTGACCAGAACGGCCCCCCAATATAGGCCTACATTATCTTTATCATTCTTCCTAGCTAAAGGCAAAGAAATTACAATTATTATTATTATTATTAGAGAACAAATGTTAAAAGTTGTTACTTAGAAATCAATAAAATAAATAAAAAACTAAATTATGTTTTAAATAAAAAAAACTGGTTACCAAAATGATTACCATAGCAACATTAAACAAAAATGAACATCGGGTTCATGCTGTGATAAATACACTCAGGAGAGCATTTGCATAGTGACTGGGATTACTTTTAATGGAATTTGGAAAAAAAATTGAAATTTTGAAACGCAAATAGGTTACTATGGAAACACAGGGCAGTTAAATTATTTTAATCATATTTTGTCTTTCTAAGCCAAAATAACCCTTTGGTATAATATTTCTGTTGATCACTGGATTTTTTCACTGGATATTTGGTCTTTCTAACTCAAAATATCCCTTTGATATAACAAATTCTGTTGATTACTGGAAAAATTGGTAATGTTTACTCCTGAATGGTTGCCACGGAAATATCTCACATTAAAATGAGTGTGATTGTTTTTGGTGTGCTAAACCAGAAAAACCCTTATGATCAATGTTTTACATCAATCAATATTTCTGTAATAGGAATTAGGGAAAAAGTAACATTTTCAATCCCAAAATAGTTACCATGGCAACTTGAAACATTAAAATAAGTCTGGTTTTTGTGTTCTCTGACCCGAACTCCCCCACTAGATAATGTTCATATCAATCACAGTAACTTTTCATGAGATATTAGAAAAATTGAAATTTTCAACACCTAAAATGTTTACCCAGGAAAGATGGGGCAGTGAAATCGATATCATATTTGGTCTTTTCGACCCAAAATACCCTTATGGTGAAATTTGCACGGAAATTTAACCTATTATTATTCACGTTATTATTTCTATATAATACTTATATTAATTATTATTATTATAACAAGTTTAGGGCCTATAAGTATTATATAGAAATCTAATAACAGTTTATTGAAGCTGTGGGAATTCTAAAAAAGAGGTGTTGTTTATTTTAATTTTGTCAATAGGGGTGACTTCTAAAACTGAAAAACATTTCGAACACGTGCCCTGTACTAATTCTTTCATAAACGTACCAATGTACCGATGTACAATGGATTCATTCTGATGTATAATTTAAAACTTATTCAGACTTACCTCGTAAGCATCATATTGGCATTGCAGGATAAACATTTTTCTGCATTTCGCATGTTTTGCCCTGCCAGTGTAGTCTGGCAGAGACCCTGCGATTCGCGTTCTTCCCTGTTGGTATACGCGCGCACGCTTCAGAGACGCGACCCGAATCCTAGATCATGGGAAATTGAGTCTATGTACGTGCGCGTGATAGTATAGAACGTCTCAAATCTCATGCTATCGTGTCTTTAGAGCTTCAAAATGATGGAATGTTGACAGAAAATGGAATAACTGCAGAGAAGACTTTTCAGGATATGACATGTGAGTGTCTAAGGTACCAAGTAGGACGTTTTGGAAATCCTTTCAGAAAGTACACGGTGCCTTTGGCTATTTTGTGGCGTATAAGCTTATAAGCTTACGGAACTGCAGTGCATACAGTATTTCTACTGTACATATTGCTAGAACATATGCGATAGAATTTTGCGTTTCACGTCGTTCAATCATTTAGATGGAAATGCCTTCCTTCTCCAAACTTTGGAAAAAAGGGTGACAGATTTGGAATGCTAACTCTTGTATATCAAGAATGACGTAATTTAATGAGAAGACATTTGTATTCGAGCACGGCTACAGTTTTTGATTCGAGAATCTCATCATGGACCGTGGTTGTATTCAATAATCGAGAGGGCTAGGGTGAGTCGAATACTGTTAATAGTTACGCGTATTTGCAGTATAGTTATCGTCAGATACGAGAAGGCAGCTAAATAGACATCATACGCTCTGGCTTACATGGCGCCAAGAGCCTTAGCAGCAAAGAACGAGTCACTCGCTTCTATTGTCTTGCCTTAAGGGAGAATGATATCCAAGTATGTTATACCTGAGACAGGCTTGTAAGGCACCGCCGGCCTCAAGGCAATAACCCCAATATCGCCCTTATAAACAAGGTATAAACAGGCCTTGCTGTGGTTCTGTTTCTTCTTTGCTCTCTCCATGCCCTTCACTTCTTTGATGTCGGAGAGAGCAAAGTTCTTTAGATCCATGGACAATGCCTCCAATGCCAGCGCCTGTCTATATGGACACAGAACATCTTCGCTTTCTGCATCCTTCAGAAGTTGTGGTAAGTATTTGACGTCCAGTGTATGATTCGCTTGAGAGTAATCGTGCTGAAATCGGACCTCTTTGTACACCTGTGCAAGTCTTTTAACTGAATGTGTCCAATCTCATTACCAAATAAGTCACCTTGAAAATCAATACCAAAAAACTGGATGACAACACGTACCTGCCGTTTACTAGCTGCTTTTATTAAAACCTATGATTAACGACATTGTGTCTGCCATTTCTTGCTTAACCGTCAGCAGTTCGGGGGTTTCACCTGCTGATTTCAACCCCAACAGAGATCACGCTGCATCATAGAACAGATTTGCCTTGCCATTAGCACTCTGACTACAATACCAGTCGCTGCTGTTGAAAATATACCTTAGCCCATTGTCGGAATCCCTTATTGTTTTTTATCTTGAGCCAGTTTCATGTATAGAGGCATTTGCTGAGAATGTAATGAACATCTAGCTAAGTCTTGGCATGTATATTCGAAGATCATCCAACTTGAACAACTTATGAATGTCAAGATATGAGGCACATTTGGCCTGAATTCTGGTGGCAAATCCTCCACTGGGGTAATAAGGAGGTCCAGCACTGTGGTGGCAAAATAGTAGGGCACAATTGCAATCTCTTGGGCTGCACTGCTGAAGCTGAAAGCGAAAGGGGTTGAGTCTAAAGCAGTCTGTATAGTTTTTACCGAGTCAGCGACATCGAACAGGTCTGTCAAAGCAGTCTGATGAAAATGCTGTAGGAGAGACGCCAAGGCGAGGACAGATAACTGGCAGGAATGCCTGTATCACTAGACACAAAATATATATATATATATATATATATATATATATATATATATATATGTGTGTGTGTGTGTGTGTGTGTGTGTGTGTGTGTGTGTGTGTGTGTTTATGTGTGTGTAAGCATCAAGCTGATACGGATTTGTACTTCCTCTCGATGGATGTAACCACAGCCAAAGTATCGATTCACAGATTTTGTTGAGTCATTAAAATGACTACAATCTTTGCTATCAATGTCATCTCTTGTCATAGAGGCCGTCGCTTTTGAATCGTTTTGCGAACACCTTACCTGCTTAATCATCAAAACACGGTGAGCTGCGACCCAATCATCGATTTACTCAATATATTATTCCTTTATTTATATGAAGTGACAACCGGAACACGTAAAATGTTATCGCCGAGAACTGGGCGTGTGATTTATTAAAGCCTAAATCGCTGATTATTTTTACCGCTGTTTATTCAGCTAAAACATAGAGCGGTCATAAAAACTTGCTGGCTCTTTTATGACTGCCCTGCGGCCGCTCTAGAGTGTTTTCTGTTGTAAATTTTGTGTTGTTTTTGAAAAGATAAAACTACAGAGAAGGGTAAATATATTTTGAGCTGTTCATTGAATGCTATCGTTACAATTTTTAACTTGATTTTTATGAACCATGCAGGCAATCTCTTAGTAACAAGGCATAAGTTTTTGGATGTCAATGTGTATATCCGTGTTTACGGAAGTAAATAAAACATCTTCCTAAGAGAAACACCAAGTTGATTATGTCTTTCAATACCGGATTAAAAAAAAAACACCTCCCATCCCTAAGTCTGCTGTCGCTCTCTTATATCTATTTAATCAATCTTGTTTTGTCGATATGCCTCTTAATTGAAAAAAATAGCATTCTTTATGTCTATCACCATATATATACACAATTGAGTCCGATTAAGATGATTGAGATGTGGGACACCAGTGACGTGATTCCAACCTAACATCATACGCCTAATGGATTTGTTATCATATGCTTAGCTGGAACCCGTCAATCTGATCGGCTTGAGCCGGGGTTTATATCCTCAACAAGAAGACCTGCGCGCCGCCACAGAAATTTTGAACGCTACCTTGAGTGCTCAGCGCACCATAATGTCGAACAAGTCTCAGGTGTTGCCAACTAAGCCGCTGTTCATGCAAAAAGGTGATCGTGCGAAGTTTTACAGCGGGCGGGCAAATTTCAAAACTAATCACCGAGTGGGGAGAAAATATTGATAGTCGCGCCAGCGGCTTACTGACTACGCATGCGCATATTCATAATATACTATGCGAGTAACCGGAACTGTACCCTTCTTTCATGGGCGCCGCCATGTCTTTTTTTTGAGTACTCGTAAATAAACAAATACGAAACAAATTACCATTATATAACATGCCATTTATAAAATATACCTCTTTTATTAGCCAGTAAATGTTATTATGCACCTTGTCGCCGATACAAAATATCGTTTATGTAGATAAAGGGAGAAAACTGTCGTGCATATGAACGGGGGCATACGCAAAGAATGCTGGGATTTAATTTTAGAAAAGCGCCCCCTGTGTCAATAATTAGATTCAAAAATTGCCAGTTTTTAGACGGAACGCTGTAGTTTTCAGCACGAGGGACCGTGTTTTCAGCTTGCAAGTGGAAGATGGGCAGTGCGGCTACCATTGCAATGATAATGATTGCATAATACGTCCCTTGTTTAACGCAATAGGCTGTTATCATTGTAAAAATTGCCAATTTTTGTCCAAAATTTTTACAGGTTACAGGAAATCTATACCTGCTCTGCTGCAGGGTTTGACGTCGTGTACGTACGTGAACTGCTTTCATCAGAGGGAAACTGGGCATAGTTGTCATATAAACGTTTATGAAGTAACAATTAATTAAATTTTATCATGAATCAATACAAATAACATTGCCAATCTTAACCCCTGGCGCGACACCAAGGGCTGAGCCCTATATAATATTATTTACTGTTGGTTGGGAAAAATTTCGTTATTTTCAGTGGGCTTGGAGAAAATGTGTGACAGTGGGCACGGGAAAATACGTAGAGGGGGGGAAGCCTCGGTTGACAGAACTTGAGGGGAGATTAAGTGTCCAACTTAGAGGGGAGCGTACTGCTAGCTTCTCACAAGGTTTTGCATTGATCTAGGTTACCTAGTTGGCATGTAGTTGGCAATGGGGAATTTCGGCACTAACCAACAGGTCTATTATGCCCTCCAAATTTAAGGTAAAGGTCGAAAATAAGTCAAATAGGTATATCAGCCTTCAAAACAAGTTTTGTGATAATTTTGAGAAACTGATGAAATTTTCCAGTTGGTGGCAGCTGAAGTCTATGGCTTGAGATTAATTCGGATAGTTCAATTTTAGTCTATTGCACCTCAACCAACCCACAAATGAAGAATTTGTGTAACAAGTGAAGGCTAATGACAAACAACACAAATATTTTAAAGTTATTGAGCGTTTTTCAAGTAGAATTATTCAAGTTTAATGTCTTAGCGCTATATCGATGCTTTGCATCATCGTATTTTAATGAATCAACTGTGCACGCGCGCGTTCTCAAACGTTCTTTGTAGAGTTTGTGTTAGGCTGGCTGTCCTGAACCCTCGTTCCAACTTCGGCCCCAAATAACAACATTGTCCAATTGTTTTCAACTTTAGCATATTATAATGAGGCTATAAACGGTGCGCTTGGGTATTTGGTTGCGGATAAGAGACCTCTGGGATGGAAATTAGCATATTTGGCGGGAAATAATCACCGATCGAAGCCAGGTGATTGTATCCCGCCAAGTATGCTAATATTCAACTCACAGGTCTCTTATCTGCATCAAAATACCCTCGCTTGCCGTTTATTACCTCTACATCATGATTCTATGGAATAAACATGTCACCAACACTAATGTAGACGCTCTTTAAGTTTCACGCCAATCCTTCTTCGTACACATTTGATTCAATCATTTTGTTGAAGCAATTCTCGACAATTCACTCCTAAATCACATTTTAGCAACCTTAGTCAAGCTGGAAGAGGTGCTGTGAAAATCTTGATTGTACTTAAATTCAGTATTTTATCTTTTAGGGGACATTTAAGGTATGTCAAAACTCCATGACTTTGATAAACTATAAGTTTTACAGTGGCCATGTAAATTATCAAACAGCATTTTTTAGTACCATTGTCAGTATAAGTAAACCCCTTGACAATTTACTAAATCTGCTTCATGTGTTCTCGTTAAAATAACAGTTTTTCTAGCCTAGGCGTCACATTTTGCACGACCAACCGGTTTGTTTTTTACACACTTAGATAGTTGTGAAATAAGCATACTCGTTGATGTCATAGAAAATGTCACTTATGCAAGTTATAAAAAAACTGTTGTTTTTGATAAAATATTTCATAACTTAAAGGTTACCCGACTTTTGATAGTGAGTTTTTTTTCTGCTGAAATACCTGAATATGCAGTAATTCAGCTCTTCAAACGTTCCTGGTACATATAAACCGAAACAAAGCTAGGGAGGTCATAATCTATAACTAATGTTACTTAACATAGTTATAGCTGGTTTTTTCACCTCTTCATGTGTTTGTTTGAGCTGTATTAAAAGTTTAAATTGCAGAATTCTGTAAGCATATTGTGTGTTCGTACGTGTATTTGTTTAAAAGCCTAAACCAAAGCCAAAATGATCCATCTGTACATATTGCTTACAAAGTGGATGATTATGAATCAGCTATAATATTGTTAACGTTCGGAAGTGATGCGGAGACCAAAGATAAGACAACTGATCTCTGCAGGCCTGCACTAGTGGCCAGTAGCACGCTCCCCGATGTGCGGTACGACCTGTGAGGGACCTGTAAGGCCACAACGACGGCTCGACGTCCCCGCTGTGGCTGTACCTGCATCCCTCGGTAAATGCATCCGTCCCCTGTGGCCATTTAAATATGCAAGTGCCAAAAGGAAGGTGGTAATGACGCTGATACGTGCCATCGCCCTAGGATGTCAGCCAAACCTTTCTCTCAGTGTCGTTGCTTGCGTTATAGATAGTTAAAGCAAACACTATGAGAAATATTTTTGAAAAATGAGATTTGCTTATTTTTCATGATTTCCCATACAAAACAGAAGAAATAGAGGTAGTCAAAATAATTTCAATCTTTACCTCTCATAATTTCTAAAAAATCTCCCAGGCTACCAAAATAACCTAAATGATTTCTTTTCCTCTGATGAAAATCAGAGTTTGCAAAAGAACACAGGTTACCCATATTTTTTTTATAGATAATTTGTACACTTTCAAGGAGAGAATTTATACGTAGACTTGAATTGCTGGGGCAGAGAATAAGCACCCCTGGAACCTGTTTGACAGAGAATTAGAACCCCAACACTAGGTGAAGCAGAGAATTGGTACCCCTGGAAACTTAATTAGTGGGACAGGGATTTCGTGTCCGACACTTGCTGGAGAAGAGAATTAGTACCCCTGAAACTTACAGGGGCAGAGAAATAGTACCCCTACAACTGCTGGAGCAAAGAATTAGTACCCCTGGAACTTACAGGGGCAGAGAATTAGTACCCCTGGAACTGTTGAAGCAGAGAATTAGTGCCCGAAACTTGCTGGAGCAGGGAATTAGTACCCCTGGAACTTGCTTGAGCAGAAAATTAGTACCCCTACACTTGCTGGGCAGAGAATTAGTACCCCTGGTAAAGCTGGAGCAGAGAATTAGTACCCCTGACAAGTTTAGAGAAATTTCTCCTAGCAAATCAATGCAATGTTGGTAGTCTGCATAGCATTTGATTTTTCTACCAGAGAAACTACAACTTTAGCATGAAATACTTTCTTTTTCAAGCAAACATCATTTTCTTGACCTTTTTCATTGGAAATAACAAATGATTGCCAACCGAGCATATAGTTCACAATTTTGCAAAAGAGAAAAATCAAGATCTAACTATGCAGCTGATGTTAACAAATCTACACTGTAAATATTTATGTATCAAAAACGCCGATTAATGTGGAGTTGGCTGCACAGTTCAAAGTTTTGCACTGAAAAAACAAGAAAATGAGTGGTTTTCCTTTGATTTTCATTAATTTTGCTTCAAAATTTGTGAAAATCAGCAAATCTCATTTTTCAAAAATATTTCTCATAGTGTTTCTTATTAGTTAGACTGTGCCGTAATTACGGAGCATCTGTATTTTGTGTACGGGGATGTTGACGTCATCAGTTTGTGGCTATACCACTTGTAAAATGGTGCCTGTAGGGGTTCATGAGCGAAAACTTTGCACCATCTTAGTTTTTCGAAAATAGAAAAATGTATTTTCCTGTACAGATTGAACACAGGAATGGCAAACATTTTGAATTTCAAATATCGGTAAATCTTTGGTCATTCGTTCCTCTCGTACCAAACTTTGCACGGTGACTCCGCTTTTTCATTCTTCATTTGAAGGAGAATGATTGAGAGATTCCTTGAGTAAATTTTGGGCAAAAATTTTAAGTCTTTTACTTTCCAGGCACATATATACCTTAAAGTGGCACTCCCACTTGGTAACATTTTCAAGCACATTTTTTAATGCCAACGGTCGACATTTGACTTGGCGATTGCGCGCGGGTCACGAGATATCGATAAAAACATGTCCTCAAAAATGTAAAAGTTTGAATTCCGGTGGCCCACCTCAATTCAACTTACGAACTTCGAACGTTCGGCACTGGGGTCATTGTCAAATAACCTATGGAGGACAAGTCTACGCTTACGCTGCTGTATGCCACAGTACCACTCGCGTCGGTGATCGTTCATGTCCCCAGGAAAAAGCCTAGTCTTACTGACTCTGAGAAAAAATGGAAAGCAAAGTTTGATTCCACCAGAATTCGCGTAGGCAACTGGCACAGTTACGTGCGGTTGATACATAGCGGCCGCCGAGCGGTATACATAGACGCATACGATGCCATCGGCGTACTGTGTGGCAGACGACAAAATGTAGTCATCGGAGGCGGTTAATATTTGACACGTGAAAACTGATTTTTATGTAGTATTGGTTAAGAATATAGTACAACTGATTTAAAGTCTTTGCAGAGGGAAGTAAATAATTTGCGTCGTTCGAACTTATTGTAGACTCCCTAGAATATCGTCAATCAGCACAAAACAAACCTTCGGGGGATTTCGGGTCTAAATCAGAAACGATCGTAAAACTTCAGGATGTGAAAAATACGCTCGGTAAATGACATGTTTTTATCGATATCTCGCGATCCGCGCGCAGTCGCAACATCAAATATCGACCGTTGGTATTAAAAAATGTGTTTTAAAAATGTTACCAAGTAGGAGTGCCTCTTTAAGACATATTTTAGTATAAGTGAAAGCTATTTTTCCATCCTTGGCGAAAATGCACATAGCATATTCATGCCCGTGTGTTTGATGAGTAGTGGAAAGGAGACAGGGAACGGAAGAACTGCAGGCTTGCATATGTTATTCAATGTGTTCATGCAACATAATTTATTTTCAGTTCCACCATCCGTTCAAGTTATATCATCCGCAACGATTACCAAGGAGGGGGAGTCATTGACTCTGACGTGTCATGTGATCGATGCTAACCCAAATGACGTAGTATTTTCATGGATTCTCGCCAATGGTTTTGAGTATAACGAGGCTGTTATCGAGATCGTGGCCGTAACAAAGGAATTAGACGGCAATCAAAGCTGTACAGCAACAAATACATTCTACGATGGAACCCATGGGACAGGAAGCGATGCCATGACCCTGGAAGTACAGAGTCAGTTGATCAATTTTAATAAGATTTGTAATTAACTCGATTTGAGCTATTTTTGGATAATCGGATTATGTACTAAAATATGTTTAATCTGCAGAGATAAGCTCATCTGCATTTTTGGGCAACATTCTTCTTTTAATTCGTAATGTAGCAAATTTCAGCTACATAACACGTAATACTGTTGATAAATTTGATGAAATATAAGATAGAATTCTCCCAATTACTCATAATTGTGTTAAAAATGCTTTAAATGGTAGAATTTTTTTCTTTAATGAAGCAAGGATTTGTGTTAAAAATGCTTTAAATGGTAGAATTTTTTTCTTTAATGAAGCAAGGATGTATAAGTAAATACAAATATACATACATACATACATACATACATACATACATACATACATACATACATACATACATACATACATACCTACCGACCGACCGACCGACCGACCGACCGACCGACCGA
>LD348562.1:230311-262287 GCA_001465055.1 Ptychodera flava | reverse complement strand
CTTTAGCATGAAATACTTTCTTTTTCAAGCAAACATCATTTTCTTGACCTTTTTCATTGGAAATAACAAATGATTGCCAACCGAGCATATAGTTCACAATTTTGCAAAAGAGAAAAATCAAGATCTAACTATGCAGCTGATGTTAACAAATCTACACTGTAAATATTTATGTATCAAAAACGCCGATTAATGTGGAGTTGGCTGCACAGTTCAAAGTTTTGCACTGAAAAAACAAGAAAATGAGCGGTTTTCCTTTGATTTTCATTTATTTTGCTTCAAAATTTGTGAAAATCAGCAAATCTCATTTTTCAAAAATATTTCTCATAGTGTTAGCAATAAATATAAATGAACTGGAGGTTTGAAAACATCGAAAATATAATTTATGTGGCCTATATTGATTTATTATTGATCTAGATAATCGTCAATAGGGGCTCTGCACGTATACGAGTCGGTGTTCTATCCAGCATCTAATTCACCTTCGCGATGTGTACTATGTTGTGCAAACTAACTTCAGTCTATTTTGCAGACGAGTTAAAAGGACCTCTCGAAATCTAAGTTCCTTAATTTTCTATTCACTTGTAAAAAATGCATCATTTCTCCTTCTAGTGTGGCGATATTATGGAAACGTCACGATATCTTTAATTTTGATATCATTGCAATTGATCCAAAGGTATTTGACAGGGAGCCTGTAAATTTAATTTCATTTGGTTATGACGATCTTGGATAAAAACGAATTGTGATTTCTCGAGGACATCTCTGTACCAACAAAGCAAAAAAAAAAATCGCTTGCAAACGTTAGCAAGTAGATTTTGCATTTCATAACGTCTTGTCATTTTGCGCGGAAATGTTATAAAAATATACGAAGCTTATTTAAACAAGATTGACGTATTGCACTCAACAATCTATTTTCCTCAAAAACACTTTTTGAATAGATTCATACAGATGGAAACCAAATTTGGAAATGATTCTTTCGTGTGCTTGAATAATAACTCCCAAAAGATAATTCATTACACCAAGTTCTGATCAGAAATGCAATGCCAATTTTTTTTTTTTTTTTTTTTTTTGCAAAGTTCAAAAGGCCAGTAAGCATCAAGTGGTTAAGAAGAGGAACTTTTTTTAACGTCTGCTGATCCAGTGCTGAAAGAAGATTATATAACACCAAGTTATGAACAGAAATGCAGTTAAACTGGCATAAATCCTATTTTGTAACAAATTGCAAAAGACCTGTTAGTATCTCTTGGTAAAATTGCGTATTCTTATCATCTTCGAGAACAATGTTTGCCTCGAAGGCTCATCTATGGTATAATTGACTGTGCCAAAAGAATTCCAGGAATTTAATCATTTAATCGTGCAAGTATTTCATCATGGAATATGTCAACTTCAACGTCGAAAACCTTTTTCTCAATGAATGTGCACGTGATGCTATTTATCTTATCGTGAAAGAATCGTAGTTTTAAATGTATAGTATCGATGTCAAATAATTTAAACTAACTGTTAGCATTTAGCATTTCGGGCAAGCACAACTGCTTGTGGTATAATAATCCCGGTAGAGCGTCAACCACTGTAAAGCATCGATCTCAACGTAACACTAAAATTTACCAGTGTGTGTGTGTGTGTAAGCATCAAGCTGATACGGATTTGTACTTCCTCTCGATTGATGTAGCCACAGCTTAAGTATCGATTCACGGATTTTGTTGAGTCATTAAAATGACTACAATCTTTGCTATCAATGTCATCTCTTGTCAAAGAGGCCATCGCTTTTGAATCGTCTTGCGACCACCTTACCTGCTTAATCATCAAAACACGGTGAGCTGCGACCCAATCATCGATTTACTCAATATATTATTCCTTTTTTTATATGAAGTGACAACCGGAACACTTCAAATGTTACCGCCGAGAACTGGGCGTGTGATTTATTAAAGCCTAAATCGCTGATTATTTTTACCGCTGTTTATTCAGCTAAAAATTACAGCGGTTATAAAAACTTGCTGGCTCTTTTATGACTGCCCTGCGGCCGCTCTAGAGTGTTTGCTGTTGTAAATTTTGTGTTGTTTTTGAAAAGATAAAACTACAGAAAAGGGTAAATATATTTTGAGCTGTTCCTTGAATGCTATCGTTACAATTTTTAACTTGATTGTTATGAACCGTGCAGTCAATCTCTTAGTTACATGGCATAGGTTTTTGAGGTCATTGTGATTTTTCGTGTCGCCGGAAGTAAATAAAACATCTTCCTAAGATAAACACCAAGCTGATTATGTCTTACCATACCGGATTTAAAAAAAAACCACATCCGATCCCTAAGTCTGCTGTCACTCTCTTATATCTATTTAATCAACCTTGTTTAGTCGATATGCCTCTAAATTGAAAAAAAATAGCATTCTTTATGTGTATCACCATGCACAATTGAGTCCGATGAGATAACGGTTCTGGATTGCTTGTTTCCCTCTGTTGGACACCAGTAACGTGATTCCAACCTAACATTATACGCCTTAAGGATTTATTATAATATGCTTAGCTGGAACCCGGCAATCTGATTGGCTTGAGCCGGGTTTATATCCTCGACAAGAAGACCTGCGCGCCGCCAGGCAAATTTCGAACGCTACCTTGAGTGCTCAACGCACTATAATGTCGAACAAGTCTCAGGTGCTGCCAACTAAGCCGCTGTTCATGCAAAAAGGTGTTCGTGCGAAGTTTTACAGCGGGCGGGAAAATTTAAAACCTAATAACCGAGCGGGGAGAAAATATTGATATTAACCGTGGGTGGGGTAGAATTTTCGTTATTTTCAGTGGGCTTGGAGAAAATGTGTGACAGTGGGCACGGGAAAATACGTAGAGGGAGGGGGGAAGCCTCGGTTGACAGAACTTGAGGGGAGATTAAGTGCCTAACTTAGAGGGGAGCGTACTGCTAGCTTCTCGTAAGGTTTTGCATTGATCTGGGTTACCTAGTTGGCATGTAGTTGGCAATGAGGAATTTCGGCACTAACCAACAGGTCTATTATGCCCTCCAAATTTAAGGTAAAGGTCGAAAATAAGTCAAATAGGTATATCAGCCTTCAAAACAAGTTTTGTGATAATTTTGAGAAACTGATGAAAGTTTCCAGTTGGTGGCAGCTGAAGTCTATGGCTTGAGATTGGTTTGGATTGTTCAATTTTAGTTTAGTGCACCTCGACCAACCCATAAATGAAGAGTTTGTGTAACCAGTGAAGGCTAACGACAAACAACATAAATATTTTAAAGTTATTGAGCGTTTTTCAAGTAAAATTATTCAATTTTGATGTCTTATCGCTATATCGATGCGTTTCGTTATCGCATTAAAGGAATCAACTGTGCACGCGCGCGTTCTGAAAAGTCTTTTGTAAGGTTTGTGTTAATCTGGGTTCTCCTGAACCCTCGTTCAAACTTCGGCCCCAAATAACAACATTGTCCACTGAGATGGGTGATTCTTTTTGACAAATCCATAGTGAAATAGGTGAGAGATGTAACACACCACGTTAGTTACGTTTCACCGCTAACCTAGCAGCTTCTTCAGACTGACAACTCAAGCCATACAGCCTCGATCTTTTACAGCTGCTATCTGCTGCCGTTGAGGGCGTAGTATGGATGAGTTGATCAAAAATGTTATGTAACTTGTAGGCCCCCTCATGCTTATTTAGAATGTTCTCTCCCCTCCGTCTAATCCAAATGGCTTCCTTGATCCATCTGGTGGTTTTGTCAGACTCCCTGTCCACGATGTTGGCCTCCTCCCAGGCAATGTTTTGATTGGTGGCTACAACATGGTCTGTGATAGCTGAGTTATGTTGATCTGTCATTGAAGACTTCCGTGTTGAACGGGTGTATTGTTTGGATTCAAATTTTTGGACTTCCTTTTGATGTTCTTGGAGGCGTACGCCAAAAGAGCGGCCTGTTTCCCCAACATACGATTTAGGACAATCAGCACATGGTATTTCATAAACTACCTCTGCTTTCTTGTTGGTAAGAAGTTTGTCCTTCGGATGGACAAGGATGTTGCGTAGGGTTCTTTGTGGTTTCATAGCTGTAGAGAAACCAACATAGTTACATAGCATTTTTTAGTCAACTCATCCATACTACGCCCTCAACGGCAGCAGATAGCAGCTGTAAAAGATCGAGGCTGTATGGCTTGAGTTGTCAGTCTGAAGAAGCTGCTAGGTTAGCGGTGAAACGTAACTAACGTGGTGTGTTACATCTCTCACCTATTTCACTATGGATTTGTCAAAAAGAATCATCCATCTCAAGTTATTCCTCAATCCAGATGAACTTATTTAAAGAACATTGTCCACTTGTTTATAACTTTAGCATATTATAATGAGGCTGTAAACGGTGCGTTTGGGTATTTGGTTGCGGAAAAGAGACCTCTGGGATGAAAATTAGCATATTTGGCGGGAAATAATCACCGAACGAGTGATTATTTCTCGCCAAATATGCTAATATTCACCCCGTAGGTCTCTTATCTGCATCAAAATACCCTCGCTTGCCGTTCATAACCTCTACATCATGATTCTATGGAATAAACATGTCACCAACACTAATACAGACGCTCTTTAAGTTTCACGCCAATCCTTGTTCATACACATCGGCTTTCATCATTCTGTTAATGCAATATTCGAAAATTCACTCCTTAATCACATTTTAGCAACCTTAATCAAGCTTGGAGAGCTGCTGTGAAAATCTTGATTGTAATTAACTTCAGTATTTTATCGTCTTTTAGGGGACATTTAAGGTATGTCAAAACTCCATGGCTTTGATAAACGATAAACTTTACAGTGGCTATGTAAATGATCAAACAGCATTTTTTAGTGCCATGGTCAATAAAAGTAAACCCATTTGACAAGTTACTAAATCTGCTTTATATGTTCTTGTTGTAATAACAGTTTTTCTAGCCTTGGGGTCACGTTTCGCACGACCAACTGGTTTGTTTTATACACACTTAGATAGTTGTGCAATGTGTATACTCGTAGATGCCACAGAAAATGTCACGTTTGCAAAAACAATAACCGTTTGTTTTTATTAAAATGTTCTTAACTTAAAGGTTACCCGTATGTTTATGATCGGGAACAACTTTTGAAAGTCAGCCTTTCTTTCTGAACTACCTGAATGTACTAAACGTTAACTCGTTAGCCCACCCTTGTACATATTAAACGGTATAAAACTTAAGAAGATCATCATCTTATTTATAATACCTGATTTTCTCTCCCCACATTGTTATTTGTTTGCTTAATTTGAGAGCTGCAAGGGTCAGAATTCTGGAAAGCGTATCATGAGTAAGTATATGTGGTACGCTCGTAAATAGGGGAATGCGAGTTGAAATACTACTGTGGATCGTTATGCTTTCATTATATTACCATGCCCTGTCCATCGCATTTTAATTGGTCGAGCTGAACTACGTGACTGCTCACAAATACACAGTAATGGTTTGCATGCCAGTGAATATGAATAATATCGTAAACATGATAACTTTACAGTTAAAACGAAAATTGTGATTTGTTCAAAGATCATAATCAATCACAAAATAAAATGGAGCACTTGTGGGCCAAGTTTAGTCACTTTTCTCTAAAAATAATGTCCGAATTTGCAAACTTTTTACAGCGCATGCACTACTCACTGACAAGTTCCCGGGGCCTGTTGTCGTTCGCATGGGACATTTTCGTAAATTTTGACGGGTCTTGGCGGTTCGTTGATAATATGATGGAAATACCAGACTCCGCACTGACCATTAACGTTTATTTATGGGCGCGGGCGAGATGAAAGCCAAAATTAACGGAAGAGGCTTAATTTTCAGCTTTCCTCTCGCCCTTTGCCTATAAATAAACGTTCATGGTCAGCGAATCGTCCGTTATTTCTATAGTAACTGAATCTAACACACCAAGACGTTGATTGTAGCACTACGCTAGATCTTTATTACCAGATGGCAAACGTAGCGTTCTACTCCTGTAGTCTAAGTCGTCAATGTACATTCTCTACAAGTTATATACTCTTCTAAACTTCCACTACTACAAAATTATTATCGCTATATAAATGTCCATCATGTCGAAATTTCTCAGCAGTCTTTGATTGTTTCTTAATATTAAAAAAGGTCACACCTTGGAATATTCCCTTCTCGATTGTTCTCATTGAAGTCTTTACCAATACATAATTAAAAGTATGACGCTATCTCCTATTTCCTTTTCGTACGATCGTAAATGAAGCTCAGTATAAAGCTTCGTGCTTTTCCGATTACTATATGTGTGTGTACTGTGTTCTGTGTCTGTTAGTGTGTCGTCTGCTCCACGCACACCGTGTTGTTTGGTCGCGCTCAGAATTGCAACATCTAAGTCGGTTACTGTGACGAACTCTTTTGGGTTGGAAACAGTGGCCGACTGGTTTTGTGTGAGGCCTAGCAGCTAGGCGATGTTGCCGTGAGTGTGTGGGGGTTCGAATCCCGTTTGGGTTATAGTAAAATTTATATTTCACACGCCTTGGCAGCGTGAGGAACGCTTCTAGATAAAATCTCTACATGCGACAGGGCGTTACACAATGTATTCGTTCAAAGGTGTCAACAAAACCGAAGATAATTTATCTGTACATAAATCTTTCCATATGATTGTAGCTTATGTCGTTAAAGCAAGGAGATTGAGATTTAAAAATAACGACAATATGGCTCTCATTGGTTTCTTGCCGATCTAGGCAATCGTTGACCAGAGGCCTGCACGTATATTAGTCTCTGATTTGTCTGGTATCTAATTCACCCTTACGCTCTTTATAATGTTATGCATACTATCTTAAGTATATTTTGTGGAAGAGTTAAAAGGACTTGTTGAAATCTTAGTTGGCGAACCTACCATGTACCAGTAATAAATCGCATCAGTTAAGTTTCTATGGAGGTGACATTATGCAAAAGTCACGACATCTTTACTTCGGCTATTTGTGCATTTGAGTATGGAGGCTTCAAAATGTCTGTTATGACTATCAGTGAAACTGAGCGAAAGTTTTTAAAAATGTCACTAGGCCTGTAAATATATCATTTGGCAAAGTCAGAGTCATTTGCATCTTTAAAGAGAACATTCGGCTACATGTGAGCATGTATGGTTTGATCTGCTTTGTGGAAAACATTCCGGTATTTCACCGTCGAAGATGTCACAAAAAAGTAAAAATCCTTCGAAACACTCGCCTAATGTGTCGGTTTGTCGATGATATTTGTCGAGTGCCATCGCTGTGTCCAAGGAGATTTTTAACAACCTCCCCTAATGACAAGAATAGTATAGAGGATTCTGAATTGTTCTTTTAAATAGATAGGTGCAATAACACACAGTAGAACGAATATGTTAATCAAGGTGTGCATGTTCTGCGGTCATCTTGTTTCCACGACAATAACAGCCGTGTGTACAGGTATAAGACAGATAAGCCCTTTTACCCCCCTGTGGTAATATGCAATTTATGTAGGACTCTTCCTATACAAATTTCAGCAGTGTAATGGTTTGCAGTAGGTGACAAAAAGGTAAGTCACGTATACTTTATCACATTTATTTAAATGCCGGTTGTGACACAGACAATAGTATGCATAGTTGCTAGAACAGAAAAAACACACACATTGTTTAATTTGAATGCTTTCTTTATGCCATTGTTTGAAAGTTGTCAGCTTGAGATTAATTACTTTCCTATAGCTACAAAAACGTATATGTCATAGCGATAACATTTCATATAATTGTATGAGTGAACATTGTCAATGATGAAAGTTTTTTACTATATCAAAACCCCTGGTTAGAGTGCAAAACTCAATTTAATTATTTGATAACAATATCAATCAAATTGTGTAACAGTTTACACATAAGTATTATACTCAGCCAAGCCTAAACTGAATGATGGTTACAAGTTAGGTGTATTTTAATTCCAAAGCTTTAGTTATATATGCGTGTCAATAAATACACTTCATTGCCGGATATAATTGTTATGTCATTTTACTATTATCACATACTCGGCATACATACTCCAATACAGTAATACATTTGTAAAATGAATCATATACATATATATATTTATCACATGAACTGGCCCGTATCTTCACCTGTGTGACGTAAACCAGCACAGATTAGAAATTTATATTACCCCTGTTGTACGTCATCAACCTGAACTTTTTCCTGCATGCTACCCCCATACATCATGCACGTCGCGATACAGACCAAGTTGTCGTGATCGATGCCGCGCTCTCATGACATTTTTACAAAAAGTTGACCCGATAAATCCAGACATGGAAAAATAAATGGCATGTCCAATGAAACTTCGAGTCGCTAAAAGAATAGCTCTTCCCGAGAATCGAATGGGGATACCGTCGATCGTTTTATTTTAAAATTTTAAAGGCTTACTAACAGTAAACATCGCGACTCCAGTCGAGTCGTAAGGCTCAATGCGGACGTCACATCGCGATCCCGATTGGAGATAAACCTGCGTCTATATATGCGCCCAATAGACGTGTGTACGTATGCCTGAGAAGAAGAAGGTCAGGAAACCAAATCAGTATTTCGCATAGGAATTATACCACCATGTCATCTTCGACGTTCGATTTCACTGTGAACATTAGCAAGTTCATCTGTCATGTAACCGTCGATGGTTCCCTATCATTCTCAAAATGCATACCTGGTACCTAATTTGCTTCAAAAACGCTCGTTTCGTGTGATTTTCGGCCGAATTCGACGGACACATCGCCAAAACATAAGCGCGAGCAATATTCCGGTCACCTCACAGTGAACGTTGGGCATCTTCACTGTACTGACGTCAGCGCCGCGTACCCATGAGGGGTGACTGGAATGTTGCTCACGCTTATGTTTTAGCGAGGTGTCTTCTGAACTCGGCCTAAAATCACACGAAATTTCATACCTGATACTTCATCCTGCTTACAAAATGTTTAGTTCGTGTGATTTTCGGCCGAAATATAGACGCAGAGCGGAATAGACCACAGGTGACTGTGATAAACCCGAAATTTACACGTCAATTTGAAAGTAAGTTCAACTGAATTAATAATCTTCGGGAAAGCGACATGGGAGGCATAACCATAAAGTCATTCGACGAACAACGATACATTTCCTTCATCACACAAAAAGTT
This sequence comes from Ptychodera flava, assembly GCA_001465055.1. Classification (NCBI taxonomy): domain Eukaryota; kingdom Metazoa; phylum Hemichordata; class Enteropneusta; family Ptychoderidae; genus Ptychodera; species Ptychodera flava. Next base: position 253,192 of record LD348562.1, on the reverse strand, counting down.
CCGTAAATTCTCGCTCGGAATCAAACCTGCATCCTAAGGCTTTAGCGAAGCTATCGAGCTGAATTGCAGTGCAGCGCTGTGGCATCTGATGTATTTCGAAAGTTGACTCAGACAACACTCACAACAGAACAGAACAGAGTTCCCATCAAGTAACAAAATAGGATGTATCTACGGGCAAGACATGTGTCACTGCAAACACCAAAGTCGAAAACATTGACAACCGAGATCGGGATCGACGAGTTACACCGGCTGTGACCAGTGACGGCAGCATTGAGGCCACAAACATGAGTGTGGTACTAAGCTTAGGTGTCATCGAACGGAATCTTTCGCGCTCGCAAAGGTCGTAAACTATATATTACTATCCTGCTCGAAGTTGTACGGCTTTGCGAAAAACACTCGTATACGATGACGTTAAACTGAAAAAATACCATGGATATATATATATATATATATATATATATATATATATATATATATATATATATATATATATATATATATATATATATATATACACAATGATGCAGACTCGTCTGTGCAGACATACTATATTCTCATGGCTAAATACTTTGCACTGCACCGGAGAATTATTTCTCTATCCAGAGCTTTCGACAACTATCGAGCCGTCTTTATCAATGGTGTTGATAAGCGCCACTGCGCATGCGTGATCTTAAAATATTATCCCAGATTCGAGACAGTTGATACCGTCCGCCATCCCGGTTCAACGTTGATTTATGTGTTCTTATGTATATCGCTTCCTTAATACCTGTCTTGAACCAATCAGGCTCCCGATCCAAGATTTTCACATTTTCTACCATGAAACTATGACGCTGGGAACCATTGTGAATATGTTTAGAAGCCTCTGAAGTGATGCAGCTTGGACTCCCATGTTCTTTCACTCGGGCTTATAAAAATCGTTCTGTTTCTCCGATATAATCCATTTTGCATTCATTATCTCCACAACCCTCACATCCAATGTGATAAATAGGACTACATACGGCTTTCAATGTTGTGGGATCCTTCGGGGATACCAGTAGTTGTTTGATGGTGTTAAAGGGCTTAGCGTGTAACTGCTCACCATATGTTATGAAAGTGTGCTGCAATATTTCTGTAAGGTTTTTGATATATAAGCCGTTACATGCACTTTCTTTTGATTTCTATTCCTCTGTACTGAGTTAGTGTGAGCCTTCTTTCTAGTACGGGTTGTTTGCTTAATTGCGAAGGATGGATAACCACAGCGATTATGGGAATTTTTGATGTGGGCTTTCTCTTTCAACCTATCATTGGGGTCGCTGCAGATGAGATCTGCTAGGTGATGGAGGGTTCTGACTACCCTATTTTATGAACCAGACCGTGATTTGAGGTGAAATGTAAATATTGGTCAGTGTGTGTTGATTTCCCAAATATCTTGGTTTTTATCTGGCCATCTGGGTGCCTGATCGTCTCAACATCCAAGAACGCTAATGGGTTATCATGCTCCTCCTCCGTTGTGAACTTTATATGTTGGTCCAAACTGTTGATGTGATACGTAAATTCATCAGCAGATTTCCGCTCTAACTTTTTGTGACTGTCATTAACATATCGGTACCAACACGATTTGGAGCTGTTTTCAGAGCTATAGATTTAAATTGTTCCATGTATAGATTGCATACTATCGGAGACACTGGGGATCCCATAGCTACCCCCATAATTTTCCTGATATAAAGATCCGTTAAACGTAAAATATGTACATTTAAAACACAGCTCCAGTAATATGATAATTTCTTCTTAAATGCTTAAAAACTGTTCCAACGACCGGTTCAATTTGATTGGCACTAACACCTAGAGTGAGTAAGTGATAGTACATGAGTCTTATTTCTGTTTAGTATGCCCCTCTCTTTCCCTGTGTTTCCAAATTTGTCAGTTCCTTGATTCTTTTCTGAGGTTTATCTTCTCTCTCTATTAGCTGACTAGTAAGTTCATTTACAATCCCTTTTAGGAGAACAGTTGCTAACTACCTATCATGCTTAATATTCTTTTCAGCCTCAGCTATACGCTGTTTCAATCGTGACGTTTTTTTTTTCTTTCTGCAACACTTTTGAAGATAGCGATTTCTTCTCTTTCTCTACTTCCCTTAATTTTTCAGTTATTTCCCTGGTACTTTGACTTTCATCCTGGTTTTTGATAGATTCATCTAACAGAGTCATGCTTGCATTTTCCCATTTCTTTGCTTCTTCCTTACTTCTAGCTACTTCGTCTTTACCTTCATTTCTCTCTTTGGTTAGTGTGTCACATTTTCGCTTCATTTCCTCTAATTCTTCTAAATCAGCAACAGACTTCTGTACTAATGTGCTCATCTCACTTACTTTTTGCAAAGCGGTATCTCTCTCAAAGCATCTTGAACTCTTACATCGATGGCTTTCGACCACTATGTCGAATGTCAACTGCAAACAATTTTTGCAACCAGTGAATCAGAAGCAATGTTGGATTGGTTTTGAAGTGGGATGACAGTTTCTCACTGGTGAATTTCAATTCCAGGATTTTCTTTGTTTGTTGGTAGAGTGTATGCCTGTTTACTGCATCTTCCTGTGATATCATATCTGGAGGCTAGAGGAAAAACAGAGGAAAAAATACAGATTTTATTACAAATGTACATAGGCAAAGACATTTTTCTCAGACATGCTACATTTATTGAAGATATGCTGCTAAAAGCACAATATTTTATCAACAAACGTATATTATCTGCATGGAGCTAAGATTTGCTCTTAAAATCGTGAAATGAGAAAACACTAAGTATTTGCAGCTTACTGTTCAATAAAACACAGATCACCGTTAATGAAACATTGTAATTGATTTAAATTATTTTTTCAAAATGCAAAACACAGCACTACATAATATTTTCACACTTCATGTCAACTGTTAGAGTTTGCAAATAAAGCACCTCTAAATTGTTTTATCTGCAGATAGCTCTGTGCTCTTACATGCTTGAAATTAGAAAATACTTTGAAAGCTCTTCTCTGATTTGTCCATATTACACCTTCCCAGAATGGCTCAATCTTAGCAAAAGCCAAACAAAAAGTCGTACGAAAAAATCCTCTCAAATTTCGGTCGCATGGGGGCGACGGCGTAAGTGGACTTTCGCCAGGCTCTATGGTTAAGCTGTTATGCGTGGCAATATCTCTTTCTATCTATCTATCTATATATATATATATATATATATATATATATATATATATATATATATATATATATATATATATATATATTATTTTAATATATATATTATATTTTAATAAACTGGAAAAGATATGAGAAGATTATAATTCTGGAGTAATTTATTACACTTTAAACTTGCCTTTTGTACAAACGTTGATTAATAGACCATGGGCCTCCCTAGTTAATGTTTCTGCTGTTAATCAGTAGTAAGTTCAAATTCCTCAGATAATTCACAGCAGACAGAAACAATGTTGATGGAGCAGCGTACTTGATTTCCAAAGTGTCTGCCAATCACAGAATTACCAGTCTTTCAACACAAGCACACATTCAGATCTGGTACACAAGTTGTATATTGAAGAATGCAGACAAACTAACACTACAGGTACATGTAAGTTATTTTGGCAATTTGTATGACCAGTATTTTGCAGTGAGTGTGAGCTTCAAAACTGTATTGTCAAAAATATACTTTTATGTAAATTTACACTGTCAAAGCGGTTGTTCTCTAAATTATTGCATACTTAATATTTTTCATCTCACTTTTCAAAGTAACAAAAGGTAATAAACATTGTAAACTGGGGATGACTTCGACAATTTAACTAGTCTCATTAGTGTTTAGTTTTGATAGCTATAGCAGGACTGTAATATCTTAGCTATTTTGTGAAACTCTCCTGGTGGAAGTACTTACTACTAGTTAAATGTCATGTTCATTTGCCCCATTCAGGAATTCCGCTCCAACCCTACCTACTTCCACCAAACATGTTTTTCTCCTCTGATGAAGTCAGCAATTCTTTCATAGTGCACTTGTAGCAGAGTTGATCGTCTGATCAAACTTGGTGGAAAGATTGTATTTTCATCAAAGGTTAGGAATTTTTCCAGTTTTGACATCTCCGAATCAGCATTGGAAGTTGGAATTCTTGCTTCTTCTTTAGCTTGTAGTCGTAGAAGAGCTTGCTAATTATTTTTTAGGTTAGTTCTTTTGGATGATGGTTATTTTTGTTGCTGTACTGCTCTGGCAAGTGAACTGCCAAGTTGTGAAAGTGTCTGGTAGAGAATTTTCGTTTTGTCATTGCCTTTGGTTTCCTGACAAATCTGATGCGGATGACTCCGTGTAGAAATTTATCATTGAGATATTCTTAAAGCCTTATGTCTTCATTGTTTTCTACTCTGCTTTCATGTTCTTTCCTTAGCGCATCAACTTTCAAATTTTGGAATTGCTTGTACTTGGATTTCTTGTCTTACAGACGCGACCATTCGTAACTAACTCCTTCTTCTGACTCATTGACAAAAATTGGATTCGGTAAGCATGGATAAGCTCATCGTGTCAACGGTCATCAATACAACACACACATTGAAAGTGGCAACCTTCCCGGTGACACTCTTCAAATTCCTGTGCAGTGCCATCTCCACGGAAGAATCGATTAATGACGTAAAAGTGCAAAGGAATGTCATCTATACAAGCGGGTGCTGTAATACCAGTGTCAATAAAGGCCAGTTGTTCTTCATTTGTTGGACAAGAGTTGAGAAACCCCATGTAAAGATGGGGTTTCTCAACAGTAGCTTCTACATAAATGTATATACCACAGACTTGCTTGTATTCTTCACGCATATAGAATGTTGCAGAGTCACACTGCCAGGTAACCATAAATACAAAATATTAGAGGTTAGCGATGCTGCTGTGATCATGCCACATTTGAAGTGGCGTCTTCTTTCAAACATCTTGAGCTTTTCTATCATAGCATTGATGTCGTCACTGGGGTTACATTTATTTATTTGTATAAGGCGCTGTTTTAGTTGTTCGTTCACCAACATCTCAAAATATTGATTAGGTTCTCCTGTCTCGTCAATGTAGTCCGTGGGCTGGAGGCATAAAGTAGTGCATCCCCAAAATATCCCATGTTAACATCTTTTTTCTAGTTTGGCTGATCCTAAAGAACAAAAATACCTATGTAGTAGGTTTACGGGGGTGCATGGTTGGCCCCTTCAGCCCATGGACTGAATTCAAGTTCTTGTAATGATATTTTCCTTGCAAAAACTGAAGATTCTTCCGGCAGATGTCCACTTTTGTCAATTGTTTCCTTCAGAAAGGCTGTTTGCGCCACCACCTAGTCTTTTTTTATTTCGTCATTCAGAATTATCGATTTCAATGTCCCCTGTAACCTCTTTGCACACCGTGGTTGTGGAATGTCACCCCCATCCTAGTCCTTAAGCTTGTTTCTCCTTATTCTTCATTCATATCCTCTGTCTCATTTTTTGTTGTTTTGAATTTATGTACATCACTACCCTGAGACTCTGCATTTTTTGTTGTTTTGAATTTATATACATCACTACCCCGAGACTCTGCATAGCTCTTTCAAATGTGACCAGTATTAATGGGCGCTTTCTTCTGTATTAATGACGCCATTACTGGTCACGTCGAATTTTCTTCCCAAATCTGACCAGTTTACTTCATCAACTTCTTTGTATTTCGCTATTTCACCCATGAACGATTTTAACAAGTTTTTTTATTTAGCACTTCAAAATAGTTTACAATGTCATTAGTGGGAGGGTACCTGGATGTTTATTACAAAAACTACAATGCAATTATATCAATAAATCTCAGTCAAGAAGTCTCAGAGACGATATGCTTATCAAAAAAAAACAATAGAATAAGATTTTCCAAGTACATTTAATACATTGACTGTATTGTGGTTCTAGGAATAAGAGTTGTTAGAATACCATCCAATTTCTTGTTGTGTAAAGTTAATTTGTTCTTTTTGAACGCTGAACAATATACTACTTTCTGAATCTTTTGTAGTAATCTTTTGAAAATCAAATGATTGGTTTCTGATTTCAAGCATTGCCAAAAAAAAATATGAAGTTTGGCAATCAAATTAGAAAATTTACCAATGTCGAGAGGTTCTAATCTCCAATTAGTATTTGTCTTTCACTAGGAAAAACATTAAGACCAACTTTACAATTACTTTTCCCATTGCCCTTGATGAACCATTGTCATTGATGACTGCCAGCGGATTAACATTAATGAAAGCCGGACTGTTTTGACAACATTTCCCTATGTATCATTTACGATTGTAAAGTTTGTTGTGTTCTCACACCCCTCCCCACCCCTCTCTAAATGTCGGTTATGCATCTCATGATGGATCACTAGCTTGTCTAGGTGTTAAGGCAGTATGCGCCTCGAAAGTCAAAGACTTAAACATTTGCTCAAACGTTTCTAAGGAATATTTCAATCATTCCCTTTCAAAATAAAGAATAAACATAGGCTTCATCGTGCAAACTTTGGTACTAGGGAGACAAATTACGCAAGATTTTCCGATATTTGAAATTCAAAATGGCTGTTATTCCTGTGTTTACTCTACGGAAAAAATAATTCGAAATTCGGAAACTAGGGCTTAAACGTTTTCTTATACCAACAGCTTTTAAATGAACCCCTACAGGTGGTTGATCAAAAAAGAATTGTAAAGGTCAGAGAGTCAAAATTTGTGTCCCCGAGGCGCATTCTACTTTAATTACTATGGAGTATGTCATATACACGTGGAAAAACTTAGAAAAGATCATGATCAGCAACTTGAACACTTTGAATGCATTTGGTATTAAATTATACATACCCCTTTATTTCTAGGAAGAGTGCAATCGGTGTAAACATGATGCGGGTTACATCAAAGACTGCGTTATCTACATAGCGAAGCATGATGTCCGCGGCACAGATAGCGGAGGTACGCATTCCTTTTCATTTGCTTATAATCATCTTAAGACTTGTACGATCAAAATTTGTCAGTTGTGTTTCTGCAGGAATCACGCACAAAGTTTTCTTTAAAGGGCCAGTTGATGTAACTTTTGATGATTCCTTTTACTGTTTTTGTTTTAAAGTTAAATACAGCTTTTCCCTACTCACTAAAATATTTTGTGATACACATCACCTTGTCAACTCAGCCTCTACATGGCGAGACTACATTTTTATTATTGACAGGCGAAGTCTGGTCCAGAGTAGAATTTGTAAACAGTAATAGTTCAATTTACACATATAGACACTGTGTTGACAAGCAAGTTGGTGTTTCAACAGCCTGTATATTGCGTATAGTCTATTGTCATAGATGACAAGTTAATTGTAGTCCGGACTTGAGTTCAAATATCATCAACTGTGCATTTTGGCGAGCTAATTACCAAGCATTTTAACATCTTTCCATTTGTTCTTGGGCGAGTAGAGCGATACCTTGCACTGTCAAAAAATCACCAAAATTTACAGCTACTGGCCCTTCATTTATTTCATTCAGGCCTGGTTTCTGAGGCAATCCTAAATGCTATCGGTGCAGTCTACGTCCGATGGGGTAAAAAAACGTGTCCCTCAACGGCAGAACTGGTTTATGAAGGTAAGCTATGCTGGGGAGACCAAGTCTCCTCCAGTTCGGTAACCAGAGAGATTCATAAAATCCTACTTGAATTGGTTTACTCGCTTGACGACGATTGGGCTATATGCTTTTTTGAGATCATAGAGCTTATGTCAGGACTTTATTGAATTTACGAACTTTTAAACAACTATCTTATATAGTCTACCGACCTAATGTCTGGCACAAATACTGTGCAATCTACATAATGAACATTTAAATTTGACCTATTTTCAACTGTTTTCGACGAGAAACAGTGAGAAAATTACGGATATTGAATCATCAATATTTAAATGAACGCTAATGGCGAAAGCCATAGCAAGAGGAACTACGTAATACACCCAATTACATGACATGTTTTTCTATAAACTTTTTGTAAAGGTTAATACAAAAACTCTTGCTATGAACACACAGGTATTGACCGAAAACAGTTAAGGTAGAATGCTTCTCTGGAAAAGATATTCAGACTCTCAAATTTTTACAATTCATAGACCCTTTTCATAAGTCTAGCGCCCTCCTGTGGCCACTGTGAATTTGAAGTCAAAGCGAGGCTACTGGGGAAAATTTAAATTTAAAATTTAACTGACTTAATTGGACTTCGCATTGAATTGTGGGTTAGGTAGTTCGAATTCAGTATGGCGGATACAGGGCAAGTGTGCGGAATCCCCAGGAAGTGAATATTGCCAAATTTCGGCACATGTAACGTTTCTAGGCCGGCCATACTGGAGCAATAAACATTTGAAGGTATTTGTGATAGTCGAGGATCATTTATTTGACGCGAGATTGTTTCTTTTGTTTCTTTCTGGCTGCTTGTCTGAAATCGATGTCTGACCTTTCTCTTTTTTCCAAGTAAACGGCGACCTGCGGCCGCCCGCCTCGAACGACTATCCAAGCAACGTTACGATAACCTGTGGGAAGAAACAGAGATGGCGCTTTGCTGTATGCCGTTGAATCAAGATGTGATAAGGGTACTTTACCCTGTGGTCCTTACTTGGAGGGGCGCAAATTGACCTGCGCAGTGTGCACAATATAGGATGTGTAAAGCCAGCTTCAATATTTGCTTAACCTGTGGAAGAATCCTTGAATGAAATTACCCTATGAAAATATGCATGCTATATTTGAAAAATCTGCGATTTGAAAACCGCCAAGTACTCGTACTGGCTTTGCATTGGCGTCATGAAACGGCTAAGGGGTGGACCATTTGATATTGGGGACCTCTGGAAATGGTTGAGGTATAATTATTTTTTTATATCGGATCAATTTTATAGGATTTTTTCTCCACTCTCCAACATTTTTGTCAACCCTTTTGTAGTTGATTTTTATCGACATTTGTTTAGAGTTGTTTTTTCGAAAATCTTTCAGACCCCCTCCGGATATCAAATGGTCTACCCCTTAGTTTTAATTATTTGCTTGTTTTTACAAGGATACGGCGAGAATATTGTAATTTAGTTTTCATTTTTGTTACAATTAAAACACCATGAAGCGAAAATTTTACCATAGATTGTGCTTGATTTGGTGTATGGATGTAGATGGATAGCTGACAGAGCAGATCAATGGGCGTGTTTGAGTGCTGCAGGAGGTGATTGAGGTACCGTATATGCATGTAGTACTTTCTGCACAACTTATTCCAGGTTTTTGTCAAATCATACAGGGAGCTCTGATTGAAGATGTGTTAATATCCACGAAGGCGTTAGTCCGATAAAAATGACAGTGAAAGCCAGCTGAGAATGAACGATGAAATTGATCTAAATGTTAAAACACCTGTGTCATTGCTTGTCAACTCGATCCTGAATTTGCCACAGTAGTGGCACTGATCAAAAGACTGCGTATATTGACTTACGATAAAACACACACCGGGGAGCATTACGTCTGGTACACTTTAGATACAGGCAATTGCATATCATTGCAAACCACCCTATAACGCATTGTATAAAACACCTCAGTCAGAATCAAGCTGTTCTCTCTGCCTTGGCATTTCTTCAAATTGTTTCCCAAAAAAAGTTGAGAATAGACCTAATTTTTTTACCAATGGCCAAATATTTTAAACCATTTAGTTTCGTTTACCGCCAGAAACCAACACACACTCACTAATCAGTTAATGGCAGACTGATTGTATTACTATATCTAAACAATTACAATGGAATCATACTGTGAAACAACACTATCATCTGTCTGTTATTTGCTGCAACTTAACTGGTCCTGTAGTAAACTTGAAACACATTTATAAACCAATTGCACAAGTAAGATAACTTTAGACCAATTCAATCTTTCATTGTCGGCTGTCTTTCACTGTTAGACAAACACTGTTCTCTCCGCCAAGTTTCCACAAAAAAACCACAATAACACTTGAGACACATTAAGCTAAAGGATGCATTGGTCGAAATCAAAATGAACACATTAAAAGCAATATGTATGAATTGACATGCGTATGGGGAATGAAACGAAAGAATCAATAGAAACCAACATGGCGGTGTTCTGTTATTTTATAAGGAACCGTAAACGCAACAAACAGAGATCTAAATCTGATTCTAATACCTCTTGTAATATCATCTAAATCTGTGCACGTTTTGGTACCACAGAAACAAACTACTATATTAGGAAAAAAATTGTTCGTGTGCGTTACACTAATGAGAGAATAGAAAGGTACTAATATTGATCAACTTTAACTGTAGCATGAGCTTCCGAAGAGAACAGTCTCCTTCAGCAGATGCATTTATGGAGGGGACAAAGAAGCGCAAAGCCAAATGAACTGTTGGTAATGGACAAATGAAGGTGTCAAAAGAAAACAGAGAGTTTAAAAAAGATGTGAAAACACTCTTGGTGAGGACAATGGTTGGAACAACTGGGGGGGGGGGATCACAGCCAACATAGTTATTTGCAAGGTTAAAAATCCGTAATTTCAGTTCAGTCCTTCTTTGGTTTTTTAGTTCTTCAGTGTCTCTTCGGATGGTGCTTTTACTATGGATCTTTCTCTGTACAGCTACACGGAAATCATTTTTAGAATATTCAGGTAGGTTAAAGTGTTCGACAACAGGTTTATATGTTTCGCTGCTCCGTATGTCGAACTTGTGGTTGTTGATACGGTTCCGTAGTGGCTGTACCGTTTGGCCGATGTACACAGCAGATGGACATTTTGCACAGGCGATAGCATTGATAATGTTGGTGGAGTCACAGTCATAAGATCCTTTGATGTTGAAAGTCTTCTCATTGGGTCAAACAAAAGTTGTAGAATTATTGATGAGAGGGAAGAGTTTAGTACAGGGTCGTGTTCCATGGGATTGGATGAGATTACGGATTTTAACACATTACAAATTACAACGTTGGCTGTGATTCCCCCAGTTGTCCCAACCATTATCCTCACCAAACAATGTTTTCACAACTTTGCTCTAACCCACTGTTTTACGTACTTTAACACCTTCCTTTGGTATTGTTCATTACCCACAAAACATTTGGCTTTGTGCTTCTTTGTCCATTCTGCAAGTACATCTGATGAAAGAGACTGTTGTCTTCGGAAACTCATGCTACAGTAATACAGTTGATCATAGAGTGGTCAAGGTCAACACGGCTCTACCTAAACAGTACAGTTAGGGAAATTCATCAAAAACAGAATTACTTTGTTCACACTGAATCACAGTCCCTCCACTCACGTGGTTTGAAAACATAATAAGCGTATCAGTTGTTTTTATTTCTCTTAACATACACCAACACCGTACAGTATAAAAAAATCAGTAAATTTATTTGAAAATATTAACAACGTTAGTCGTTTTTAACATTTTCTCAATTTGAAAATTGACTTTCAGTCACTGACTGACTTGTAATTTTTCTTGTACTACCGCAATAAAGCAAAAAATTCAGTGTTAACATGTTACATTATTTTACTTACCCTATTAATTAAATGTAGTTCAGTATAATAAAATCAGCCAAAAATACAAAATGCAAAGTCTGATAACAGAATTATTTTGTCTGCTATTTTTTTGTGCAATAAACTAAAAAGATACCATCAATTGAGCAAAAAGTTCGGATCTACAAAACATTCATACGTAATAGACAATAATAGACGAGATTAAATATCACTAGTTAAAAAGTGTAAGTCAGACTTTCTCGACAGAATTTGTACTACGATCTGAAAATTTTAATTGGATAATTCATAACTTTTCGAAAATTGCCCTTAAGGTAGTATGCACCTCGAAAGTGAAAGACTTAAACTTTTGCTCTAACTTTCCTCAAGGAATCTTTCAATCATTCTCTTTCAAAATCAAGAATAAAAATAGGGGGTCACCGTGCAAATTTTGGTACTAGAGAAAGAAATTACCCAAGATTTACCGATATTAGAAATTCAAAATGGCCGCCATCCCTGTGTTAACTCTATGGAGAAAAATAAAAATTTTCGAATTTTGAAAAACTAAGCCGGTGAAAAGTTTTCTTTCACCAAGAGCTTTAAAATGAACCCCCACATGTGGTATATCAGAAGAGAATTGTAAAAGTTTGAGAGTCCGAATGTCTGTCCCCGAGGTGCGTTCTACCTTAAAACAACTGTTTTATTTAAAAAACTAACAGTGTTAGTGGTTTATATATTTTATAGTTTTTAGATATAAGAAGGAGTTGAAGAAACTGTTGCAGTTTTTGACGCCTAAAATACCATCAATGAATTCAAATAAACGCATAATCGAAAAAAATATTCACCACGTCCTCTGTGATAAAGTTCTTATACTATTGTAACGGGCCGGTCAGTAGCTGTTAAATTTCATGATTTTTCCCACCTTTTTTGTTTTGTAGGTCAATTACCCTCTTGTTTTACTCCCAAAAGAATGTTGAAACACCAACTATTTAGCTTTGTCGACAGAGCGTCTCAGCGTGTAAAATGCGCAGTTTACATTTGAAGCGTAGTGTGGACCAGGATTACTTGTCCATAAGAACAATACAATTTACACATGTAAAGGCTAAGTTGAAAAGCCGAGTACTGTGTATCTTAGCTTACTTTGGGGAGTAAGACAAAAAGCTGTTGCCGGGTGATATAAAATAAAAAAATAGTGAAAAAAATCATCAAAACGAGAGCTACTGGTTCTTACGAATGCACAATAATCAAAGTGTTCCTAAACATAAAGTATCGAACATTAACAGTAAAACCAGCTCGTTCATATAAGTAATACTACGTACTAGACGGAAGTCGGAATTTCATTTCGGCCAGTACACAATAAACCAATATACTAGGTCAGAGTTCATTATTTTGAAATTAAGTTTGACTCGCTTTTTACGATGCAGATCGCTTTCCACAGTAGTGCAGCACATGTCTTTAAGAGAACAATTCCAATATTCTCATGACAGAAAAGAACAAACTTTAAGTAGTACGCACCTCAAAGGTGAAATACTTAAACTTTTGCTCAAAATTTCCTCAACTAAACATCCAGCCATCCTGTTACCAACTTGAAATCTAAGAATGAAAATTAGGGGCCACGGGTCCAAGTTTGGCACTAGAGAAACAAATCACCTAACATTTACCGATATTTGGAACTAAAAATTGCCGCCATCTTTGTATCAACTCCATATAGAGAAAAATAATATTTTAAATTTTTCTTACTCCAAGAGCTTTACAATGAGCCCTCAAAAGTGGTATATCAGAAAAGAACGGTAAAAATGTGAGTATGAATATCTGTCCCCAAGGCGCATTCTACCTTTAACACGATTGGACCTAATTCGGGATTATCGGATCTTCATATTTTTCAAATGTCTCAAAATGTTAGGTGCTGCATAGCTGAATGTTGAAATATTACAAATTACTCAAAAAAACAAGTGTGTATCTTAAAAAGAAAAGCAGATGAGCTTACATTTGCAGATTAAACCGACATTACTTCACCATTGAATTATCCCAAATTAGTTCCAATCGTGTTCTTTAAGTTCAGGTAAAGATATGTCATAAGAAAACACAACTTTTAAACTGAACAAGGCTTGCCATTTACCTATAAATGTTTGCTCGACCTACAATAATTTTCACCTTTTTGTATTTTAAGAACTATGTTGCAACAGTGTTATGTATTCGGTAATTTCTCGATCGGATTGGAACTCACAACCAACGGCACCAAGTCACCTAGCAAAGACATTACTGTCAAGACCGCTCGGTTAAATCCCCATATATGTCGTAACACAGTTCATCATGTTCGTCGTCACAAGCGTCGATTTCATTGATAAAGGAATCATAAGTATTCCTCACTTTTGGGAGCTTCGCACATACCATGCCACCACCACGCTTCTTCTGGCTTAGCTGTCGAACAAAAGAATATTGTAATATCAAAACTCAGTAGCGTAGTTCACCTTTGAATCTTAGGACTTAGCAGTTCAGAGTTTAAGTTCAGGTTAAGAAATGTTATAGAAAAACACAATTTGTAAACTGAACAAGGCTTGCCATTTATCTGTAAATGAAATCTCGAACATTTGAAGAGTTCAAGAAGAATTCTAGCTAGCAATTATATCTGAGCATGACTGATCAAAAGATGTAATAAAATACTTTTAGTATTGTTTGCCGAAAGATGAAACGATGGGAAAAAATGTACACAAGCAAAACATCGAAGTATTATCTATTTGCTCATCAAGCAAACCGTTTATCACATCATTAGATTTCACAAAGTTTGCATATTCTGCTATATAGACAGGCAATAGCTGGACTTTCTCTCTCCTTTAATAAGCTCAAAATAATGATGCAAAATAGGGCAGACAACTATTGCATAGCCTTTAATTTTCTGTTGACGAACTGAAAAAAGCCAGGACTTGCAAAGTAGTGCACACATACCTGTCTGTTGATATCCCCGATACAGATTCTAGATTCTGAATCTGTTGTTGGGATTGCCCACTTTGAGTGGTCGTTAAGGGCGAGGAATTCTACATCATCAGGAAAGATGAGTGACGTGATGGTTTCAACTCTATAATCTTCGCAGAACGGGTCGAAATTGTTAGCGCTATTTCCCTGCTGCCATGTCTGAACATAAATGTCAGTCTTGTAATAAGGAGCCAGAAATTCGCTGTATATATCTGTAGATAAATATAAGAAACGCATACGATCTAAGTGAGAAAAAAGTCACAAACGACAGCAATTTATATGTTTAATTGTTAAAATGACCGTGTGTTGCAACTTATAAAATATTTTCGCAAATTTAGTTTGAAAGTAAAATAAGTTGTATAAAAAGATTTTTTCAGACCTGTTTACAACATTGAGTGAAGAATGTATCTTGCGGTGCTGTTATAAAGAAAACAGTTGCAGTTTTTATTGAGGACCTATTCAACAAGTGTCGAGAAATTTGAAAAGGGGTGAAAATTTGAATGTACAGCCCTCTCTGCAAAATACATGTATATGTTATTTTGATAATATTAAATGCATGTAGTGTGCATAATTTTAAGAAAGACTTCAAAATAGGTTTATGTAAAGTTATTTCTAAACATTGCTGTCGATAGATCTCTACGGCATTATATAGTATACATATGGTATGCACACATGGACAGAAGTCAAAACAGTATTCTAGAAGACTTGTATAACATCATCAATATTTTTTGGTTTGGTTTATTACCATGAAAAGAAGTAGTACACTAGACTTCGCCAAAGCCTTTGACACCATTGACCACTCTATTCTTTTATCAAAGCTCCATAATTATGGTGTCAGAGGAAACCCCATTCGTTGGTTTACTGATTATTTAAATCAGAGATTCCAATATGTGTCAGCAGATGGTATTAGCTCTATGAAATTGCCAGTTATGTGTGGAGTGCCTCAGGGATCAATACTTGGACCGACCCTGTCTTTGATTTACATACATGACCTACCTAATTCATCTGACTACTTTGATTTCCGATTGTTTGCAGATGATTCGAATCTTTTCCACACATACTCGAGTGATACGAAATGTATAGACCTTTCACTAGTAGAAAACCAGTTGAGAGATGTAACCTGTTGGTGTGATGCAAACAAGCTCACTATAAATATTAAGAAAACCACCTTTGTATTTTTTCACCAGAAACGTAAATCTGTGTATTTACATGGTAATATTTGTGTTAAAAGTGTGCCTTTAATTCAGTCTGATCAAGCGTCATTTGTTGGTGTAAATATAGATGAGAACCTAGCTTGGAAACAACATATTACTAGAGTCAACGCACTAATTAGAATGAAGGCAGGAATTCTTTTTAGAATAAGAAATTTTGTACCACAAAATGTATTAGTATTACTTTATAAATCATTTATACAACCATACATTACATATGGTTTAGAAGTATGGGGAAATACGTATTCATCCTATTTAAATTCCATTCTTATCACGCAGAAAATGTGTATGCGAACAATAACTTTTTCCGGATTAAGAACGCCGTCATTACCTTTATTTTTTAAATTACGCATCTTAGATGTTTATAAGCTTTACAAGCTGCTTGTTGGTAATTTTGTATTTGATTTATATCAGCAAAATGTACCACATCCCATGATAGACTATTTCCAAGTTGTGGATCATTGTTATGACACCCGTCAAAAAGTAGGGATGAATTTAACATTGCCGAAAATGTACACATGTAAAGGTCAATCGGCAATTTCGTATACGGGTGCTCAATTATGGAACTCGTTACCTAATGTAATTAAAGTTCATACTTCCAGGCATAGCTTTACAAAAGCACTGAGAGAGTATCTGTTACAGGAATACCTACAGTGAACTAGTTAAATCATATAGTCGTCACATCATTGTGTATGAATTTTCAGGAATACCTCGCTCTGATATCGAACTTGTATCATATAAATATAAAATAATGTTTGTAGAACTCTTTGTATAACAGCGTACGTGTTAACCTAACTAATTTAAATTTTGTAAATGGGCCAGGCTCGACTAGCGAACAGCTATATTTTCTGGCTCCACATTACCACTGAAATGTAAATTTTGTATTTGCTTGTTATGACTTGTGAAGTGTACTACTTCTTTTCATGGTAATAAACCAAACCAAACCAAACCAATATTTTGTGAATATGGTATTCTTGGATAGTCTTTAGGTTTCTACAGTATACAGGGGAAGAAAAAATAGGAAGCTTACACAATAATTATAAAATATTGCACCACTATATTGATCGCGTAATTACAGCGATCTGATTGGTCAGGAGGTGACAATAATCGTGAGACAAAATCCTTGTTTGATGTTACATGCCAAAATTTAAACATGCTGTTATGATACAATACAGGTCTTTCAGTTTACTTTGAACCATTGCATGTTCATCACACACGTTTTCTTCTAGAGTACACACAGAATGCGTTGATAAGCAATACATCAACGACTCATTTAATCACTGATTAGAAAACACGCAAGTCTCTTGGGTCTTGGGAAAGACATATTCCCAATTTGTAAGAAAACCATACCGAGGGGTTATGGTCCTGGTAGAGACCGATCACTATTGCCAAAACACAGGGTGATATTTAATGCCCTCTTCCAAGTAAACAGAAAAGCAATTGACTGCTGTCTTCATTAGACTAGAGAGGCTTTCGTCCCAAAATTTCGTGTAGAACCAACGATGGAATAGGTCGGCAATATTTATGTTTGACTTATCAAAACGTGAGATGAACATGTAATTGTTCACAGTCAAGCTAAAAGACCTGTAGCAATAAACCTCAGCATATACCAGTCGATTTTGACCAATGCAGATATGGCGTGAACTGATCAAAATCTCGAGGTGTACCGTCGCTGGGTATGGTTTATTGCTTAAATATTTCGCATAATTAGGCTAAATGACATAGCCACCTTTTCAGTTGCATTGGCTATCCTCATTGAAGTTGCGTCACACATCTTTCATAGCGTTGTTTCCTTTGTTATACAGATTTATAGTCAGTTTGGTGTTATTGATAAAATTAAAAAAATTGAATCACATACCTTCGTTAAATTTTGCACTTTTGGCAAATATGTCAAGAGTTACCCCATCCACTGTTTTGATGTCTGCGTGGTAATGTGTATCTTCACGTGACGTTTGACATTTGCCATTCGCAACATCACCTAACCCTTTGACAACTTTGTTGATGACACTAGGTACGTTAGAATCGTATATGGCAGGACAGTTGTACTTCAACGCTGTCACTGAAAATAATCATGAAAATATCAAGTTAAGTAGTATAGACTTTTGAAGTACATGTGTGAGATATGTGTATTGCAAACAAATACAATACATAAATTGCACGTTTTTGCGTTAAAAATTATAAAAGTAATCAAACATTACAGAAAGCCGTCGTCGAGCTTCACAATCGTCTTCTAAAGCATTCTCAGACTGTCAATGATTTCATGTGCTCAATACTTTCATGTCCTCTATAAATTTGGCCATCCATTCTTCATATTTATCAATTTATTCTCAAATACCTATTTTTTGAAAGCTGCCGTCTTCAACCTGCGCAGAGATACACAGCAACGACTGTCCGTACTTTTTGGCATTATTAGGCCAAGAATAACTTCCATTTGAGGACCCCGGAAAACGAGGAGCACTATGTACCAGCCAAAACCCGCCAGAAGTGTCTAGGCAGACGTCACCTAGCAAACGAAAAAAGAAGTACATTCATTGCAGGAATTCAAAAAAGCAGATTATTCTGAACATTATTGATGGTCTGATAGGAACACCAATATGAGTTTAAACACAAGTATTCTCAGAACTCGCTTCACTGCAATGCGCTTCGGGGACAGATATTCGGACTCTCAAACTTTTACAAGTCTGGTGTACCACTTCTTTGGCTCATTTAAAAGTTCTTGGATTGAAAAACATTTTAATAGTCTTAATTTTTTAAATTCGAAAAATTTGTTTTTCTCCTGTAGAGTTTACAGAGGGATGGCGGCCATTTTGAATGTCAAATAATGGTAAATTTGCTTAAAGCTTCATTGAGCAAAGTTTGAGCAAAACTCTAAGTCTTTCACTTTAAATATATACACTTCTTTAAGTCGGACAGTTTTGGACACTTCCACTATCTCGTTGGTACGACGAACCCTGCAACTTTTACTAGTTCCATCTCTTACTTTCCCAGCATAATCAGCATAATTACGTCACCTTACCTTTAGTATGGCCACGATTTCCCTTTGAGTCTTTTGTATTAGGCCACTGGTCGCTGTACATCAAGTAGGCTACATTCTGTTGACAGTAACGATATTTCGGGTGTCAGATATTATGAATATGTGAGAATATTTTTTGGAATAATTGAGGGAATAGTTGTTTGACGATGTCAAGAACCATAAAGGGCATGTACGACGAATGAGTTGGGAAATGAAAGCATGGGTTATCCAATAAATAGTTTGCAGCAAGCTGTAACTGTATGGGAAAAAGAACAAACGATGAACGCTCTACCTTTTAATCCGTAATAAATGTGAAATCCTAGGAAAAGTTGCGGATTGAATCTTATGAATACTCAAAGTTGACTTTGCAATCAATCTATAGAAGGTGAAAATCACATGTCCATTTGGCACTTGTAACCATGATTATTTAAATTTAGGCGACAATGTGGACGTTTACCCGCTTTCACTTGATACGTGAATGCATCAATGGTACTTTACTTAAAAACACGTTTACAAATAATTGGATTTAAAACTCGTAGTCCAAGTTTAACCCAACAAACGAGACCATCTTTTCCAGTTCACACAGTGCTTATATACATCCATGATACAACTGTGAGACGCACATGTTACCAAACACGCTATGTCTGAACGAAACTGAATTTAGGCCTTAGGTTAGCGCTATGTCGGACCAAGTTTGCCCTAGGTCTGTGAACGTAGTAAACGCAGTAAACACCACAGGTGATTGTAAGAACGACCCTGAAGAATAAATTTTCCATCTTCAATTTATGATTTTTCACTTAACAACGTAATCAACACGAACCTATCATGGACTATTTACGGAACAATTTAGTTAGTACAATCATTAATTATCTGACCACAGACACTATAATCAGTCATACACTACCTTGTGGTTCATATGCTGACCTTTAACTTATCAGAGGTTTAAAGTAATCATTCGGCGTAAAATTAAATATATACTAATATCTGGCAAATTATGATTGTACCAGTCATATGCTAAACTTATTGTTAGTAATCCATCTAGAATGTTGAAATAAATAAAGTTCCTTTGGGTGTCGTCGTGTGACTCGGACATGATGCCTTGTGACGTTGGAATACCTCTATTAAAATCCCTTTGAGACAGCTAGGGGGTTTATACTAAGTGGCCAAGTCAGCATATTAAACATTCGTCACAAATAGCTAGCCATGAAAAAATAACGATTCTCACATAAAATGTGTTACTTATCCAAATAATACACTTGCCATCGAAAAAAGCTTGCTGTGATGAAATTAGCACGACGTTACACAAGAACATGCACAATAGGCGGGAACGAATGAGGACAGTGACCTTTGACCTAAAATGTTTCGGTTAACTGGGTGTAAAAGTTTTGCTGTGACATAAACAAAATCTTTTGATGTGCCATGTCGAAAAGTATTTCGAAAAAGAGGCCGATCACAGCAAAGAAGGTTTTGAATGCCATGATGAATAGTGTTTATTTTAGCGCAAATAACACGCCTTCGAACTGCTGCTTACCTCAATCACCTCTATGGGACACCAATCAATTAACCGAAACGTACACCTACCTTAGATTTGTGATTGCTGTAAATTTGGTTCAATGTCTTCGCCACTGCCTGTTTTGGTGAGTCTATCCCAACGGTTGATAGTCTGCCTGTCTGGACAGATGGATCAAAGTAGTAGTACGCAACACCAGCTTTCACCAACTCATTATTACTGTCAGTAATCTTCGGTAGTTTATACATTATGAACCTGAAAACGTACAGAATAACATAAAATGCATTTGAACTTGTAGTTTTTAATCTCATGTTCCGCATGTATCACCCCAAAATGTAATAATTACCGCAATATGTAATACTAACCCAATATGTAATAACACTAAACTTGGGATATAACACTAAGCAAAATAAGACAAATCAGATTTGAACTGAACGTGCTCACGTGTTTTACAACAGGTTCATTACTAGTAGTACGCTTCACAGAACAATCAGATATCTGTAAAATCATTATATGTAGCAGGTTTCATCTACTTGCGCACAGTACTCTCAGAGTTAGATAACAAATTACAAAACTTTATTTGATATGCAAATGAGCTGTTTATTAACTTGACACTGTTCAATGCTTCATGGGACAAAAATATATCTATCGCATAAACATACGCAGTACATTTCATCAAATTTCATACAGTAATTTTGGAGTAATATCACTAATTACAAAGTTCATTAAATATTCAAATGCACCCGTAATTAACTTGACACAATGCTTCATGGGACAATTAGATAGCTATCAGATCAACATTTGTAGCACGTTTCATCAAATTAATGCTGTAATTTTGGAGTAATATCACTAATTACAAAGTTAATTAAATATGCAAATGACACTCCTCAATGCTTCATAGCACAATTAAATATTTATCAATGTCTGTAGCAGGTTTAACCAAATTTGGTGCCGTAATTTTAGAGTTATATATTACCTAATTACAAATTTTATTAAATATGTAAATGAACCCTTAATTAACTTCACACCACTAAATGCCTTACAACACAGTCAGATATCTGTCGGATCAGTGTCTGCAGCTGCTTTCATCAAATTTGGTGCATTTATTTTAGAAGTTCTATGACTAATAACAAAACCTCATAAAACATGCAAATGAGTAATTTATTAATTTGACACTGCAAAATGCTTCTCAGTACAATTAGATATTTATCAAATCACAATCTGTAGCGGGTTTCACCAAATTTGGTGCCGTAATTTCAGAGTTATATACCTAATTATAAAGTTCATTACATGTGCAAATGAACCCTTAATTAACTACTAAATGCTTTACACCTCAGTTAGATATCTGTCAGATCAGTGTCTGCAGCAGATTTCATCAAATTTGGTGCAGATATTTCGGAGTTGTATGATATATTATAAAACTTCATAAAAAATGCCAATGAGATATCAGATCAATATTTGTTGCATGTATCATGAAATTTGGAGCAGGCATGCCGGAGTTACGTCATTAAATACAAAAGTTCATTGAATATGTAAATGGCCAGATAATTGACGTGACACTCACAGTACCATCATAATGTTCTGAGATTGTCATGTGTGAAAAGTTTCATGAAATTTTGTGCAGTATTTCTTAATGTATGTCCACACTGTCATTACTGTCTCCATAGGGAAAATGATATTTTTTAAATATTGTATAGCTAACTCGCGCACCTTTTGACATGATCATTAACATATACAAAGTATGTTGATGTTCATATGTGGCACATACCAAATGTTCTTGTCGCAACTATTACTATATTGCTATATTATTAAAGCCAAACATATGTGTCAATGAGCGTCGCTAATGTCGTATGACATCGCGTTTTGAGGCACAACTAATTTGAATTTACAGAAAGGCTTCGCATAAGCAGGTAAATAAACACAAATAGCCTAAGGCGATATGCAACTCTAAAGGAGAGTAAAGGTTGGGGAGGATAAAAACTAGAAAAAGTAAAAAAAAATAAAGTCACTTTAGGATTTTTCTTACCAGTCTACATCCATCCAATGGTCATCTTTACAAGAGATGCCCGTGCACATTTTGAGAAGTAAACAGAAAACTAAAACTTTAAGCTCTAGCTTGATTCCAGCAGCTGTTCATTGTCCGTTTAGTATGTTATCTGTCGGTTATCTTTAACGATGGAATAACATGGTGTGGCATTTGACCGGATGCAAAAACGAGGCGAGCCTTTGTGTAAAAACGCGCCTAAAAATCGACTTAATAGTCGGCTGAAAATATGGTTTGACCCTAAAAAAATTGCTACAAAAGGTTTTTCAACGGTTTTCTGTAGAGTCAAATGTGCTTAACAACATAGTAAAAGTCTACCAAAATCTGACCACCGGAAACGCGTAATTTTCAAAATGGCGTCCAAGATGGCCGCCATATACTTAAAATGGCCAAAACTACTTAAATATTAAACCTAGACTAGTGATGTCTGTGTCTACCACCATGTTTTAGTGGTTTAGGAATCCAACTACCATATCTAGATTATAGACAAGTGGTCATAAGTCCCATAATTTGCATATTTGTACATGTATTAAAAATAATCACTGTGGATTTTTTACCGAGGTTAGGTAGTAAAGGGAAAGCAACTCCACACATCGTTCATATTTAGATTGTTCGCATTTTGTGTATGAAAGTGTGTATAATATAAGTGTATGCCATGCTTGGCTGTTTTAAGTAAAGTGTTGCTTAGCCATGGCGAGACGTACACGTAATCTAC
>LD348562.1:194657-227870 GCA_001465055.1 Ptychodera flava | reverse complement strand
CCCCTGCATCTACCTGTACACCAAATACTGAGATGATAGCTTTGGCGGTAAGGGAGCTTTTGCATGTGACAGACATACATCCGCACTAACATACCCACATACATACATAGATAGAGACACACAGACGCCACCGACTCACCATATAAGCTGTTTTTTGTTATTTATGCACATACCAAATATGAGCTAAAAATGAAATAGAACGCATTATCAGAGAAACAGATCATAAAAGCAGAAAAAGGCAGCTTGAACAACAAAAAGAAAGAAAGAACGCCACCAACAATACAGTAGTCTTCATAACAACATATAGCCCGTACATCGAAATGACAAAAATGAAGCAAGCCCTGAGAGAAAACTGAGTGAACTTGAAAAAGACGAAACACTAAAAAAACTGTTCCAAAATCAACCAATAATCGCATATAGAAGGAACAGAAATATAGGCAATAGACTTATAAGCGCAAGACTTCACAAAAGCGACGACAGCTCGAACCTACACAAACAAAAACACAACAAGACCAACCAGTAGACATTCTAGCTTCCCTACTTGAACACCAAACGTAAGTGGAACAACATACTACCAAAAAAAAATCAACCATTCAACACGTCTCACCTATCAAGAATGAATTTTAAGCGACTGATGAAGAAAACTCTGTTTTCGAAACACAGCGCCAAAGGATCGCAGTGTCACACTTGTCTCTCCGCTCCAGTGTGGAGTAACATCAAGACACGTAGATTTACGGGTACGTCTTGCCATGGCTAAACAACACTTTACTTAAAACAGCCAAACATGACATACACTTATATTATACACACTTTCATACACAAAACGCAGACAACCCAAATATGAACGATGTGTGGAGTTATTGCTTTCCTTTTACTACCTAACCTCGGAAATTGTGAAAATCCACATGAGCAACATGTTCTGGACAAAGAATGTGACAGTGATATTTTTAATACATGTACAAATATGCAAATTATGGGACTTATGACCACTTGTCTATAATCTAGATATGGTAGTTGGATTCCTAAACCACTATAATATGGTGGTAGACACAGACATCACTAGTCTAGGTTTAATATTTAAGTAGTTATGGCCATTTTAAGTATATGGCGGCCATCTTGGACGCCATCTTAAAAATGACGCGTTTCCGGTGGTCAGATTTTGGTAGACTTTTACTATGTTATTAAGCACATTTGACTCTATAGAAAACCGTTGAAAAACCTTTTGTAGCAATTTTTTTGGGGTAAGGCCTTTTTTTTCATAAATGCAGCCGCAAATACTTTTGACATAATCATTAACATATACAAAGTATGTTAAGGTACATATTTGGCAGCTCTTAAATGGACTTGTCCCTACTATTACTTATAAAAAAGGCGAACATGTCTTAGTGAGCGTCGCTCATGCCATCTGAAATTCGTTGAAGCACTTCTTAGTTGAATTTACAGAAAGGCTTGGCATTAGCAGGCAAATAAACACAAACAGCCTAAGGCGATATGCAACTCAAAAGCAGAGTAAAAGGTGGGAGGATAAAAACCAGAAAAAGTGAAAATGAAGTCACTCTAGGACCTTTCCTACTAGTCTACATGCATTCCACCGTCATCTTTACTGGAGATGCCAATGGAAGTACTGAGGAATAAACAGAAAACTAAAATTTTAAGATTCAGCATTAATTCTGCTGGTCTTCACTGTCCGTTTGGTCTTTTATTTGTCGCTTTTAAATTAACGTTGGAGCATGACGGTGCAGTATTTGACCGAATGCAAAAATAGGCGAGCCTTTGTGTAAAAGTGTGACTGTAAAATCAACTAAAATACCAACATCATGCGTTACAACTCAAAAAAATGAACTGTTCCTTGGCAAAAATACAAAAAAAAAACCCAAGGCACAGCACCTATAACAAGAGTCAGTGTAAATACATTACTGAGGTGAAGTCAATAGTTGTATGAAGGATAAAAAACCCTCATCCTTTAAGTTTGATATTTGGATTCAAGACCCAACTTTTTATCTCTTCAAGTCATTAAATTGCCAGAGAATTATTTTTCAAGAAGGCAAGCATTAATGCAAAGGTGCGCCTGGAAAATCGACCAAAATACTACGCCACGCCTTGCTGCTCAAACCAATGGATTGTTCCTTTGTGGCGAAGTTGATAAAAACGCAGCCACATCGCCTGTAACAAGTGTCAGTAAACACCACAGGGCGATGTTGATTTATCGATGTTCGTTAAAAATCACTCATCCCCCAAGTTTTATATGGGGGTTCCAGATCGACAAAGATTCTATCTTACAAAATCATTGAATTGCCAAGAGACTTATTTTTCAAACGAAATTAGAAATAAGCACTTTCACCTTATATTTGATTGTCGACAGTCCCTTGTGCCATTGCTTTTCTGTTATTGGTATTTGAAAATATGGGGGTTGGGTTTGCAAGCACAGCACTGAAGGCGTGAGTTTGGAATGCCAAAGGTACGACCACGAGTGCTGAAGGCATGACTGATGCTGCGTCCCCTCAGACAACATAAGAGGAAACTCAGTTGTAATCTAACGCAGAGAAATGATTGACGGGTTAGGTAGATCAGCCAGTCGTGCTGAAACGAACGTTGATGCAATATGGCAAAATTCAAGCAGCTTAATTGCTGCGAATCCTTGAAGGAACTTGGATTTTCACGCTGCAAGATGATTTTCAGAGACGAGTGAAATTGTTGAGGGTTATGTTGATGGAAAATATGTTTTAATTTTACAATGGCCCTACGTATGGGCCTAAATAACTGACGTAGAAGTCAGACAGCAATATTACTGTCACCTAGTAAGCGTGGGTGACCCATCCTGACGTGAGAAAAAGCTCAGTATTGAAGACGTTACATAAAGCTATCCGGGTCAACTCGTAAATTAGTAAACAGAGACATCGCTGTTGCCTAGTAGGGCGTAGCCAACGTTCCGATCATAGGGGGAAAAAGGCTAAAAATTTGTCCAGAAGAATGTATTTGGTACATTTTGTGAATCACTTCTACTAATATAATTATTGTTTCTTATTAATATGAACTTAATCAAGAAAATCAGGCGAATTCATCGACGGTTGAGATTAATACCTCCCCTCTACAATATTTGGAACGTCACTTTAACCGGTGTAGATCATATGAGCTTTGCCCTACACTATATTCGCACATTTCAGGAAGAAAGTGAACTGGAGCCAGAACTCTCTTCATGCCTGTGTAAACCTATGGCTTACTCATTCTAATGATCTAATCAGCCAGATGTCCATTACAAGACCGATTATGAGACGACGATTAAATCGACCATGTTTTTATGTCCTTGACAGAGACACATTGAGTTGGAGCCATCCATAATGCTGTGTCGATCAGAAATCATATCAATTTCAGGCCGAACATCAAGTGCCCGACACTTATGTACGATCTCCATGTCGGTGGGAGGTCCAAATATTTTACAGCTAACTCCCGCACCTTTTGACATGATCATTAACATTTACAAATTATGTTGATGTTTCTTGTGTGGCATCTATCAAATGTACTTGTCCCTACTATTACATTAATATTAAAGGCGAACATATGTGTCAATGAGCGTCGCTAAGGTCGTATGAAATTGAGTTTTGAGGCACTACCGAGTTGAATTTACAGAAAGGCTGGGCATTAGCAGGCAAAAAAAAACAAACAGCCTTAGGCGATATGCAACTCAAACGCAATGTAAAGGATGGGAGGATAAAAAACTAGAAAAAGTAAAAAATAAAATCACTTTAGGATCTTTCTTACCAGTCTACATCCATCCCATTGTCATCTTTACAGGAGATGCCGGTGCACGATTTGAGAAGTAAACATAAAACTAAAACTTTAAGCTCCAGCATGATTCCAGCAGGTGTTCACTGTCCGTTCAGTATGTTATCTGTCGGTTATCTCTAACGTTCGAGCAAGATGGTGTAGTATTTGACCGAATGCAAAACGAGGCGAGCCTTTGTGTAAAAACGCGCACAAAAAATCGACTAAAATACCAAACGTCATGCCTCACTGCCCAAACCAATGAAATGTTTCTTGGCAAAAAACAAACAAACAAACAAACAAACAGGCACAGCGCCTGTAACAAGAGTCAGTATTAAGATATTACAGAGGTGAAGTCAATAATTGTATGAAGGATAAAGAGACCCTCATCTTTTAAGTTTGATATTGGGTTTCAAGCATGTGAAGAGCAAAAGTTTTTATCACTGCCAAGTAACTGAATTTCCGGAGAACTATTTCAAGAAGGCGGGCGTTTGTGTAAAGGCGCGCGAGAGAGTCGACCCAAATACTACGCCATGCCTTACTGCTAAAACCAATGAATTGATCCTTTATGACAAATTAGATAACGCAGCCACATCGCCTGTAACAAGTGTAAGAATACACAACAGGGCGATATTGATTGATCTATGTTGGTTAAAAATACCGTCATCCTCCAAGTTCGACAAGGGGTTCCAGATCGACAAAGATTCTATCTGACAAAATCATTGAATTGCCAAGAGACTTAGTTTTCAAAATAAATCAGAAATATTTACTTGCGCTTCGTATTAGATTGTTGACAGTCCCTTGAGCCATTTGTTCTCTATTATTGGTATGGTGTCTCGTACACGTTGGGGTTGCAAGCATAGCGCTGAAGGCGTGAGTTGGGAATGCCGAAGGTACGACCACGAGTGCTGAAGGAACGACTGATGCTGCGTCCTCACAGACAACATAAGAGGAAACTCAGTTGTAATCTAACGCAGAGAAATGATTGACGGGTTAGGTAGGTCAGCCAGTCGTGCTGGAAACAACATTGATGCAATATGGCAAAATCCAAGCAGCTTGATTGCTGCGAATCCTTGAAGGAACTTTGATTGTTGCGCTGCAAGAAGATTTTCAGAGAAAAGTGAAATTATTGACGGTTATGTTGATGGAAAAAGATGCCTTAATTTTACAAGGGCCCTAGGTACGGGCCAAAACAATTGACGTAGAAGTCAAACAACATAATGACTGTAACGTAGTAAGCGTTGGTGACCAATCCTGATGTAAGAAAAAGCTCAGTGTTGAAAACATTACTCAAAGCTCTTCGGGTCAACTCGTAAATTAGCAAACAGAGACATTTTTCCTGTTGACCTAGTAGGGCGTTGCCAACGTTTCGATCATAGGGAAAAAGCTAAATATTTGTCCAGAAAAATATATTTAGTACAGTTTGTAAATCACTTCTGATAATAATAGTATTGTTTCTCATAAATATCAACATAATAAAGATAATCCGGCGAATTATCGAGGGATGCGATTCTAAATTCCTCTCTGCAATACTAGGAACGTCACTTGAACTGATGTAGATCTTTTTAGCCTTGATGCAACCGTTTCCATATGACGTGCCCTACATTGTATATTCGCATACTTAAGGAAGAAAGTGAAGTCGAGCCAAAACCCCATTCATGCCTGTGTAAATCTTTAGACTTTTCTCATTCTCACGATCTAATTAGCCAGATCTCCATTCCATGGTTGCTGATTAGACGGTCATTAAATCGACCATGCTTTATGTTCTTGATGGAGCCAAGCGTAATGCTGTGTCGCTCCGAAATCATACCAATTTCAGACCAATCATCAAGTGCCAAACACATATGTATGATTTGCATGTCGGTGATAGGTTCGAATATTGTACAGCTAACTCGTGCACCTTTTGACATGATCATTAACATATTCAAAGTATATTGACGTTCATGTGTGGCAGCTTGAAATCTACTTGTCACTACTATTACATAAATATTAAAGGCGAACATATGTGTCAATGAGAGTCGCTAATGTCATCTGTAATTGCGTTTGGAGGCACTACCAAGTTGAATATACAGAAAGGCTTGGCATTAGCAGGCAATAAACGCAAACAGCCTAAGGTGATATGCAACTCGAAAACAGAGTAAAGGGCGGGAGTATGAAAACTAGAAAAAGTGAAAATGAAGTCAGGTTTGGACCTACATCCGAGCCATGGTCATCTTTACAGGAGACGCCAGAGCACGTTATGAGAAGTAAACATAACACTAAAACTTTAAACTCCAGCATGATTCCGGCAGGCGTTCTGTTCTGTCTGTTTAGTCTTATGAGTCGGTTATCTGTAACGTTCGAGCAAGATGGTGTAGTATTTGACCGAATGCAAAAACGAGGCGAGCCTTTGTGTAAAGCGCGCCTAAAAATCGACTAAAATACCAACGTCATGCCTTACTGCCCAAACCAATGAACTGTTTCTTTGCAAAAAAGCAGGCATATCGCCTGGAACAAGAGTCAGTATCAAAACATAGCAAAAGTAAAGTCCATTGTTGTATGAAGGATAAAGAAACCCTCATCCTTTCAGTTTGATGTTTGGGTTCAAGACCAAAGACGTTTCTATCTCTCAAAGTCACTGAATTGCCTTAGAATTATTTTTCAAGAAGGTGAACGTTTATGCATAGGCGCGCCCAGAGAATCGACCCGAATACTACACCACACTTTACTACTCAAAGCAATAAATTGTTCCTTTGTGGCAAAGTAGATAACGCATGCCACATCGCCTGTAACAAGTGCCAGTTAACAATACAATGAGATGTTGATTTATCGTTGTTGGTTAAAAATACCTCATCCTCTAAGTTTGACATGAGGGTTCCAGATCGACAAAGATTCTATCTTACAAAATCATTGAATTGCCAAGAGATTTATTTCAAAAAGATATCAGAAAAATGCACTTTCGCCTCATATTAAATCGTCGACAGTCACTTGTGCCCTTTGTTTTCTAGTATTGGTACGGTGTTTCGTACATAAAGGGGTTGGGGTTGCAAGCATAGCGCTGAAGGCGTGAGTTTTGAATGCTGAAGATACGACCACGAGTGCTGAAGGAACGACTGATGCTGCGTCCTCACAGACAACATAAGAGGAAACTCAGTTGTAATCTAACGCAGAGAAATGATTGACGGGTTAGGTAGGTCAGCCAGTCGTGCTGGAAACAACACCGATGCAACATAGCAAAATCCAAGCAGCTTCATTGCTACGAAGTATTGGAGGAACTTGGAGTTTCTCGCTGTAAGAAGATATTCAGAGACAGGTGAACGTTATTGAGGGTTATATTGATGGAAAAGATGTCTTCATACAAGGGCCCTAGGTACGGGCCGAAAAAATTTCAATCGAAGTCAGACAACGGAATTACTCTCACTTAGTAAGCGTGGGTGACCCATGCTGACGTGAGAAAAAGCACAGTATTGAAGACGTTACTCGAAGCTATTCGGGTCAACTCGTAAATTAGTAAACAGGGACAATGTTCACTGTTTACATAGTGGGGCGTAGCTAACATTCCAATTATAGGGGGAAAAGGCAAATTAGTCCAAAAAACATATTTAGTATATTTTGTGAATCACTACTGATAATATTAGGATTGCTTCTTATAAATATGAACATAAAAAAGAAATCAGGCGAATTTATCGAGGATTGCGATTCAGAACTCCCCTCTGCAATACTTGGAAAGTCCCTCGAACCAGTGAAGATCATATTAGCCTTGACGCAACCGTTTGCTTAT
Organism: Ptychodera flava; assembly: GCA_001465055.1. Lineage (NCBI taxonomy): Eukaryota > Metazoa > Hemichordata > Enteropneusta > Ptychoderidae > Ptychodera > Ptychodera flava. The sequence goes on along the minus strand of LD348562.1, from coordinate 220,348 downwards.
GAAGTGCCCTTCATCGTATATTCGCACATTTATTGAAGAAAGTGAACTCGATCCAAAACTCTCTACATTCCGGTGTTAACTTGGTTTTACTCAATCTCACTATTTAATTAGCTTTCTCAATTCAAAGACCGACGATTAGACGACCATTAAATTGAGCATGTTCTATGTCCTTGACAGAGATACATTGATTTGTAGCCATCCGTAATGCTGTGCCGATCATAAATTATACCAATTTCAGACCAATCATCAAGTGTCCAACACTTATGTATGATCTCCATGTCGATGAGAGGTGCAAATGTTGTACAGCTAACTCGTGAACCTTTTGACATGGCCATTAACGTATACAAATTATGTTGACGTTCATGTGCGGCAGCTATCAAATGTAATTGTCCCTACTATTACATCAATGAGAAAGGTGAACATGTGTTAGTGAGCGTCGCTCACGCCATCTGAAATTCGATTTTAGGCACTACCAAGTAGAATTTATAGAAAGGCTTGGCATTAGCAGGCAAATAAACACAAACAGCCTAAGGCGATATGCAACTCAAAAGCAGAGTAAAAGGTGGGAGGATAAAATGAAGAGAAAATGAAGTCACTCTAGGAACTTTCTTACTAGTCTACATGCATTCAATCGTCATCTTTACAGGAGATGCCTATGGAAGTACTGAGCAATAAACAGAAAACTAAAATTTTAAGATTCAGCATTAATCCAGCTGGTCTTCACTATCTGTGTGGTGTTTTATTTGTCGCTTTTATATTAACGTTCGAGCATGACGGTACAGTATTTGACCGAATGCAAAATCAAGACGAGCCTTTGTGTAAAACATGACTATAAAATCGTTTAAAATACCATCGTCATGCATTACTGCTCAAACCAATGCACTGTTCCTTGACAAAAAATAAAAAAAAAACAGGCAGAGCGCCTGTAACAAGATTCAGTATAAAAACAATACAGAGGTGAAGTCTATAGTTGTATGAATGATAAAGAAACTATAAAGATATTTGGGTTTAAGACCAAAATGTTTCTATGTCTCCAAGTCATTGAATTGTCGAAGAATTGGTTTTCAAGAAGGCGAGCGTTTGTGTAAAGGCGCGCCTAGGGAATCAACCCAAATACTACGCCACGCCTTACTGCTCAAACAAATGCATTGTCCCTTTGTATCTAAGTAGACAACGCAGTCACATCGCCTGTAACAAGTGTCAGTAAACACCACAAACGATGTTGATTTATCGATGTTGGTTAAAAATACCTCTTCATCCAAGTTTGACATGAAGGTTCCTGACCGACAAAGATTCTATCTTACAAAATCATTGAATTTCCAAGAGACTTATTTTTCCCCAAAAAAATCAGAAACAAGCACTTTCATCTCATACTTCATTGTCGACAGTCCCTTGTGCCATTTTTTTCTGTTATTGCTATGGTGTTTTGTAAACATGAGGTTGGGGGTTGCTAGCATAGCGCTGAAGGTGTGAGTTTGGAACGCCGAAGGTACGACCACGAGTGCTAAGGCACGACGGATGCTGCGTCCTCTAAGACAACATAAGAGTAATTCTGTTGTGATCTAACGCAGAGGAAATGATTGACGGGTTAGGTAGGTCAGCCAGTCTTGCTGGAAACAACACCGATGCAATTTAGCAAAATCCAAGCAGCTTGATTGCTGCGAATCCTTGAAGAAACTTGGAAGAAAATTTTCAGAGAAAAGTTAACGATTTTGACGTTTATGTTGCTGGAAAAGATGTTTTCATACAAGGGCCCTAGGCACGGGCCAAAACAAATGACATCGAAGTCAAACAGCGGAATTACTGTGACTTAGTAAGCGTGGGCGACCCATCCCTTGACATGAGAAAGAGCTCATAAACGAAGACATTGCTCTAAGCTATTCAGGCCAACTCTTAAATTGGCAAGCAGAGACAATTTTCACTAGCGACCTAGAAGGGCTTAGCAAGCGTTCCAATCATAGGAACATAAGGCATATTAGTCCAGAGAAATGTATTGAGTAAAATTTGTGATTCACTACTGACAATAAGTGTATTGTTTCTCATAAATATGAAATATGAACATAATAAAGAAAATCAGTCGAATTCATCCAGGTTTCAGATTCAAAATTCCCCTCTGCAATACTTGGAAATGCACTGAACCCGTGCGAATCATATTACACTTGACGCAACCATTTCCGTATGAAGTGTCCTACATTGTAAATTTGCATATTTAAGGAAGAAAGTGAACATGAGCCAGAACTGCCTTCATGCCTGTGTAAACCTTCTGGTTTTACTCGTTCTAACGAGCTAATTAGCTTTCTCAATTCCAAGACCAATGATTAGACGACCATTAAATCGACCATGTTTTATGTCCTTGACAGCGACACATTGATTTGGCGCATCAATAATGCTGTGTCGATAAGAAATCATACCAATTTCAGACAGAACATCAAGTGCCCAACACTCATGTAAGATCTCGATGTCGGTGAGAGGTCCAAATATTGTACAACTCATTCGTGCACCCTTGGACATGATCATTAACATATACAAATTATGTTGACGTTCATGTGTGGCAGCTACCAAATGTACTTGTCCCTACTATTACATAAATGAAAAAGGCGAACATATGTGTCGGTGAGCGTCGCTCATGTCATCTGAAATTCGTTTGGAGGCACTACTAAGTAGAATTTAAAGAAAAGCTTGGCATTAGTAGGCAAATAAACACAAACAGCCTAAGGCGATATGCAACTCCAAAGCAGAGTAAAAGGTGGGAGGATAAAAACCAGAAAAAGAGAAAATGAAGTCACTCTAGGACCTTTCTTACCAGTCTACATGCATTCCATCGTCATCTTTACAGAAGATGCCTATGGAAGTATTGAGGAATAAACAGAAAACTAAAAATTTTAGGACTCAGCATTAATCCAGCTGGTCTTCACTATCTGAGTGTTGTTTTATTTGTCGCTTTTAAATTAACGTTCGAGCAAGACGGTAAAGCATTTGACAGAATGCAAAAACAGGGCGAGGCTTTGTGTAAAAACATGACTATAAAATCGTTCAAAATACCAACGTCATGCATTACTGCTCAAAACCAATAAACTGTTCCTTGGCAAAAAAAAAAACACAAAAAAACCAGGCACAGCGCCTGTAACAAGATTCAGTATAAAAACAATACAGAGGTGAAGTCAATAGTTGTATGAAGGATATAGAAACTATAAAGATATTTGGGTTCAAGACCAAAATGTTTCTATGTCTCCAAGTCATTGAATTGCCCAAGAATTGTTTTTCAAGAAGGCGAGCGTTTGTGTAAAGGCGCGCCTAGGGAATCAACCAAAATACTACGCCACGCCTTACTGCTCAAAGCAATGCATTGTCCCTTTGTATCGAAGTAGACAACGTAGTCACATCGCCTGTAACAAGTGTCAGTAAACACTACAGGACGATGTTGATTTATCGATATTGGTTAAAAATACCTCATCATTCAAATTGACATGAGGGTTCCTGACCAACAAAGATTCTATCTTACAAAATCATTGAATTGCCAAGAGACTTAGTTTTCAAAAAAAAAAATCAGAAACAAGCACTTTCATCTCATACTTCATTGTCGACAGTCCCTTCTGTCATTTTAGCTCACGTGTGTAAACACGTGGGCTAATGTCATAGCGATGTCTGTCTGTCTGTCCGTTTGTGTGTGTGTGTTAGTGTGTGTGTGTGTGTGTGTGTGTGTGTGTCTGTCTGTCTGTCTGTCTGTCTGTCTCCTTACACGATAACTTAAAAACGCCTGAACGGATTCAAGTAAGATTTGGTACACAGGTACCATGTGCTACTTGCAAGAACTGATTAGATTTTGATTAGTGTGGCTTGCATATTAATGAAGTTATGCAATATCGTTTTTTCCATACAATGGTTTCCCTATGGAGAAGGTAATGATGACAATCTAAGAACATCATGATGATACTGTGAGTGTCATGTCAATTATCTTCTCATTTGCATATTTAATGAACTTTTGTTATTAGTGAGATAGCTCTGAAATTCCTGCACCAAACTTGATGATACTTGCAACAAATATTGATCTGATATATATCTAATTGTACATAGAAGCATTAGGCAGTGTCAAGTTAATAAATAGCTCATTTGCATATTTTACAAAGGTTTGTAATTAGTCATATAACTCCGATATTACTCCACCAAATGTGATGAAATCTGCTGCAGATACTGATCCGACTGATATCTAATTGTAGTTTTAAACATTTAGTAGTGTGAAATTAATTTAGGGTTCATGTGCATATTTAATAAACTTTGTAATTAGGTATATAAATCTGAAATTACGGCACCAAAGTTAGTGAAATTGGGTACAAATATTGTTTTGATAAATATCTAAATGTACTGATAAGCATTTGGCAGTGACAAGTTAAAAATTAGGTCATTTGCATATTTTATGAAGTTCAGTAATTAGTGATATAACTCCAAAATAATGCACCAAATGTGATGAACTCTGCTGCAGATACTGATCCGACCACTAATTGTGGTGTAGAGCATTTAGTTGTGTCAAGTTAATTAAGGGTTCATTTGCATATTTAATGAACTTTGTAATTAGTGATATTACTCCAAAATTAAAGCGTTTGATGAAACGTGCTATAGATATTGATCTGATAAATATCCAATTGTACCGAGAAGCATTGAGCAGTGTCAAGTTAATAATTAGCTCATTTGCATATTCAATGAAGTCTTATAATTAGTCATATAACACCGAAATAATTGCACCAAATGTGATGAAAACTGCTGCACATACTGATACGACAGATATCTTACTGTGTTGTAAAGCACTTAGTAGTATAAAGTTAATTAAGGGTTCATTTGCATATTTAATAAACTTTGTAATTAGGTATATAACTCTGAAATTTCGGCACTAAAATTTTGTAAAACGTGCTACAGATATTGATTTTATAAATATTTAATTGTGCTATGAATCATAGAACAGTGTCGAGTTAATTTAGGGTTTATTTGCACATTTAATGAACTTTGTAATTAGTGACATTACTCTAAAATTACAGCATTAGATTAAATACAATGTGCTACAAATGTTGATCTGATGGATATCTAATTGTCCCATAAAGCATTGAGCAGTGTCAAGTTAATTAACAGCTCATTTGCATATTAAATAAAATTTTGTAATTAGTGATTAAACTTTGAGAGTACTGTGTGAAGTTTAAAGAAAACCTGCTACAGATAGTGATAACATATATCTCATTGTTCTGTGAAGCGTACTTCTATTAATGAACCTGTTGTAAAACACGTGAGCACATTCAGTTCATATCTGGTTTTCTATTATTGCTATGGTGTTTTGTAAACATGAGTTTGGGGGTTGCTAGCATAGCGCTGAAGTTGTGAGTTTGGAACGCCGAAGGTACGACCACGAGTGCTAAGGCACGACGGATGCTGCGTCCTCACAGACAACATAAGAGGAAACTCTGTTGTAATCTTACGGAGAGAAATGATTGACGGGTTAGGTAGGTCAGCCAGTCTTGCTGGAAACAACACCGATGCAATTTAGCAAAATCCAAGCAGCTTGATTGCTGCGAATCCTTGAAGAAACTTGGAAGAAAATTTTCAGAGACAAGTTGACGATTATGACGTTTTCGCGATTATGATGTTTTCATACAAAGGCCCTAGGTACGGGCCAAAACAAATGACATCGAAGTCAGACAGCGGAATTACTGTGACTTAGTAAGCGTGGGCGACCCATCCCCTGACGTGAGAAAGAGCTCATAAATGAAGACATTGCTCTAAACTATTCAGGCCAACTCTTAATTTAGCAAACAGAGACAATTTTCACCAGCGACCTAGAAGGGCTTAGCAAGCGTTCCGATCATTGGAATATAAGGCATATTAGTCCAGAGAAATGTATTGAGTAAAATTTGTGATTCACTACTGATAATATGTGTATTGTTTCTCATAAATATGAAATATGAACATTATAAAGAAAATCAGTCAAATTTATCCAGGTTTCAGATTCAAAATTCCCCTCTGCAATACTTGGAAATGCACTGAACCCGTGCAAATCATATTACATTTGACGCAACCGTTTCCGTATGAAGTGTCCTACATTGTAAATTTGCATATTTAAGGAGGAAAGTGAACTCGAGCCAGAACTGCCTTCATGCCTGTGTAAACCTTCTGGTTTTACTCGTTCTAACGAGCTAATTAGCTTTCTCAATTCAAAGACCGATGATTAGACGACCATGAAATCGACCACGTTTTATGTCCTTGACAGCGACACATTGATTTGGAGCCATCAATTATGGTGTCGATAAGAAATCAGATCCAATTTCAGACAGAACATCAAGTCCCCAACACTCATGTAAGATCTCGATGTCGGTGAGAGGTCCGAATATTGTACAACTCATTCGTGCACCTTTGGACATGATCATTAACATATACAAATTATGTTGACGTTCATGTGTGGCAGCTACCAAATGTACTTGTCCCTACTATTACATAAATGAGAAGGGCGAACATATGTGTTAGTGAGCGTCGCTCATGTCATCTGAAATTCGTTTGGAGGCACTACTAAGTATAACTTACAGAAAAGCTTGGCATTAGCAGGCAAATAAACACAAACAGCCTAAGGCGATATGCAACTCCAAAGCAGAGTAAAAGGCGGGAGGATAAAAAACAGAAAAAGAGAAAATGAAGTCACTCTAGGACCTTTCTTACAAGTCTACATGCATTCCACCGTCATCTTTACAGGAGATGTCAATGAAAGTACTGAGGAATAAACAGAAAACTAAAATTTTAAGATTCAACATTAATCCAGCTGGTCTTCACTATCCGTTTGGTGTTTTATTTGTCGCTTTTATATTTACGTTCGAGCATGACGGTACAGTTTTTGACCGAATGCAAAAAAAAGGCGAGCCTTTGTGTAAAACGTGGCTATAAAATCAACTAAAATACCAACGTCATCCATTACTGCTTAAAATCAATGAACTGTTTCTTAGCAAAAAAATACAAAAAAACAGGCACAGCGCCTGCAACAAGACTCAGTATAAAAACATTACAGAGGTGAAGTCAATAGTGTATGAAGGATAAAGAAACCCTTATCCTTTAAGTTTGATATTTGAGTTCAAGACCAAAATGTTTGTATGTCTCCAATCATTGAATTGTCCAAGAATTGTTTTTCAAGAAGGCGAGCGTTTGTGTAAGGGCGCGCCTTGGAAATCGACCCAAATACTACACCACGCCTTGCTGCTAAAACCAATGAATTGTTCCTTTGTGGCAAAGTAGATAACGCAGCCACATCGCCTGTTACAAGTGTCAGTTAACACTACAGGGCGATGTTGATTTATCGATGTTGGTTAAAAATCACTCATCCTCAAAATTTTACTTGTGGGTTCCTGACCAACAAAGATTCTATCTTACAAAATTATTAATTTCCAAAAAAGACTTATTTTTCAAAAGAAATCAAAAATATGCACTTTCGCCTTTTATTTCATTATTGACAATCCCTTGTGCCATTTCATTTCTATTAACGCTATTGTGTCTCGTAAACATGCGAAAGGGGTTAGCAAGCATAGCACTGAAGGTGTAAGTTTGGAATGCCGAAGGTACGACCACGAATGCTGAAGGTACAACGGATGCTGCGTCCTCACATACAACATAAGAGGAAACTCTGTAGTAATACAATGCAGAGAAATGATTGACGAGTTAGGTAGGTCAGCCAGTCGAGCTGGAAACAACACCAATGCAACATAGCAAAATCCAAGCAGCTTGATTGCTACGAAGTCTCGGAAAAACTTGGATTGTCGCCCTGCAAGAAGATTTTCAGAAACAAGTTAACGTTATTGACGGTTATTTTGATGGAAAACATGTTGCCATACAAGGGGCTATGTACAGGCTAAAACAATTGACGTCGAATACAGACAGCGGAATTACTGCCACTTAGTAAGCGTGGGTGACCCATCCTGACTTGGGAAAACCTCAGTATTGAAGACATTACTCAAAGGTATTCGGGTCATCTTGTAAATTAGCAAACAGACATAATTTTCACTGTAGACCAAGTAGGGCGTAGCCAACGTTCCGATCATGGGGAAAAGGTAAAAATTACTCCAGAAAAATATATTTAGTGTATATTATGAATGACTACTGATGTCAAATTCATCCAGGTTTCAGATTCAAAATTCCCTCTGCAATACTTGGAAATGCACTGAACCCATGCGAATCATCTTACATTTGACGCAACCGTTTCCGTATGAAGTGTCCTACATTGTAAATTTGCATATTTAAGGAAGAAAGTGAACCCGAGCCAGAACTGCCTTCATGCCTGTGTAAACCTTTTGGTTTTACTCGTTTCAATCGATCTAATTAGCTTTTTCAATTCAAAGACCGATGATTAGACGACCATTAAATCGACCATGTTTTATGTTCTTGACAGCGACACATTGATTTGGAGCCATTAATAATGCTGTGTCGATAAGAAATCATACCAATTTCAGACAGAACATCAAGTGCCCAACACTCATGTAAGATCTCAATGTCAGTGAGAGGTCCAAATATTGTACAACTAACTCGTGCACCTTTTGATATGACCATTAACATATACAAAGTATGTTGACGTTCATGTGTGGCAGCTATCAAATGTACTTGTCCCTACTATTACATAAATAAGAAAGGTGAACATGTGTTAGTGAGCGTCGCTCATGCCATCTGAAATTCGTTTGGAGGCACTATTTAGTAGAATTTACAGCAGGCTTGGCATTAGCAGGCAAATAAACACAAACAGCCTAAGGCGATATGCAACTCAAAAGCAGAGTAAAAGGTGGGATGATAAAAACCAGAAAAAAAGAAAATGATGTCACTCTAGGACCTTTCTTACTAGTCTACATGCATTCCACCGTCATCTTTATCGGAGGTGTCAATGGAAGTACTGAGGAATAAACAGAAAATTAAAATTTTAAGATTTTAGCATTAATCCTGTGTTTACTATCCGTTTGGTGTTTTATTTGTCGCTTTTATATTTACGTTCGAGCATGACGGTACAGTATTTGACCGAATGCAAAAACAAGGCGAGCCTTTGTGTAAAACGTGGCTATAAAATCAACTAAAATACCAACGTCATGCATTACTGCTAAAAATCAATGAACAGTTCCTTGGCAAAAAATACAAAAGAAACCAAGCACAGCACCTTTAACAAGAGTCAGTATAAAAACATTACAGAGGTGAAGTCAATAGTTGTATGAAGGATAAAGAAACCCTTAATTACTTTATGTTTGATATTTGGGTTCAAGACCAAAATGTTTGTATGTCTGAAAGTCATTGAATTGCCCAGAATTTTTTTTTAAGAAGGCGCGGTGAGCGTTTGTGTAAAGGCGCGCCTTGGAAATCGACCCAAATACTACGCCACGCCTTACTGCTAGAACCAATGAATTATTTCTTTGTGGCAAAGTAGATAACGCAGCCACATCGCCTGTAACAAGTGTCAGTTAACACTACAGGGCGATGTTGATTTATCGATATTGGTTATTGGGGGCGCTATGTAGTAGCTGACCCCGGCTCATCAATTCGTCTCCGGTTTTTGTTGTATTCGTTTGGTGTATAATTTAGATCTGTTTCAATTTGCGAACAAAGCTCATAGAGAGGTTGAAGACGCATTATCACTCTATTTAATTTACTTTCTCAACATTTAGAATCCGCAAATGCATACATTCGTATTCTTTTGGGATGAAAACGGACGACTGGTTTTTGTGAGGCCTAGCAGCTAGGCGATGTTGCTGTGAGTGTGTGGGGGTTCGAATCCTGTGTGGGTTATAGTAAAAATTATATTTCTTTAACCTGAGTAGACAGTTTCTGCTTGTGGATATTTACTTGTCCCCGAGTCTATCTGATAGCTCAGTAAAAAGCTTCGTGCTTTTCCGATTACTATATGTGCGTTTGTACTTTGGCTGTGTGTCGTCTGCTCTATGCACACTGTGTTGCTCGGTCGTGCACAGGATTGTAACATCTAAGTCGGTTTCTGTGACCAACTCTTTTGGGTTGGAAACGGTAGCCGACTGGTTTTGTGTGAGAACTAGCAGCTAGGCGATGTGGCCGTGATTGTGTGGGGGTTTGAATCCCGTTTGGGGTATAGTAAAAATTATATTTTTATAGACTCTTTAAGCGCTTTCAATACCATTTAATCATATGTTCTCCTTAGACGTCTTATCAATATGAATGTCAATGCCAACATTATTCTCTGGATCAGTGATTTTCTTAGAATAAGATCACAACGAGTCTGTGTAAATGGCTACATGTCATAGGAAATTGTACTGAGTGTTGGTGCTCCACAAGGTGGCCTGTTATCACCTACTCTATTTACTATTTACACAGATCACATGAGGTGCAATACTACAATATCTTGTTTGTTAAAATTTGCTGATGACATGGCTCTTGTTGGGCTACTTAAAAAGAAGATTCTCCTTCTGAATATTTCCATAATGTTGAAATTTTAAAGAACTGGTGCATAGATAGCTGTTTAGATATGAATATTAGTAAAACAAAAGAGCTTGTAATTTGTCGTAAAGTTTGCCCGGATTTTACTCCTGTCACAATCAATGATGAATCTGTTGAAGTCGTTTCATGTTTCAAATACTTAGGTTCATTTCTAGATGAAAAACTCACATTTGATGAAAATACTGACCATATAGCGAAAAAGTCCCAACAAAAATTATACCTTCTCCGGAGGCTCAAATCGTTCAATGTGAGTCAAAAAATCTTACAAATGGTGTACAGATCCTCGTCGAGAGTGTTTTAACCTATAATATCAGTTTTTGGTATGGTAATTTGACTGTCAGAAACAGAAGTAAGCTTTCTCGTATTGTGAGGATGGCAGAAAAAATTATTGGCTGTCGTCAAAATTCCCTTGTTAACCTCTACCAGCTGGCAGTGAAAAGGAAAGCGCAAAACATTGTCAATGATTCTGATCACCCACTTGATGGTTACTTCCAGAAGCTCCCGTCAGGCAGACGTTTTCGGGTTCCTCTTGCAAAAAAAAACCTTCTTCAAAAAGTAATTTCCTCCATCAGCAGTTTCAATTTGACACTCCTACTCGATATAATTTTAAACCTCCAGTTGGTCCTTTTTTGTTTCCGTCTGTGTTTCAATTTTTGTATCTATGTCGCTACCTTGTGCGTGTTTTTAAGCATTTCAATGTGGAATAGCGTCCCTTTTTATAGAATGCTCTTGCTAGTTGTACTATTTTAATTTGTATATGATGAGCCTGAAGACAAATTTCTTCATTTATTGTGGATAATAAAGAAATTGAATTGAATTGAATTGAATTGAAATACCTCATCCTCCATGTTTGACATGAGGGTTCCTGACCGACAAAGATTCTATCTTACAAAATCATTGAATAGCAAAACGAGACTTATTTTTCCAAAGAAATCAGAAATAAGCACTTTCATCTCATACTTCATTGTCGACTGTCCCTTGTGCCTTTTCTTTTCTAGAATTGCTATGACGTCTCTTAAACATCGGAGTTGGGGGTTGCAAGCATAGTGCTGAAGGTGCGAGTTTGGAATGCGGAAGGTACGACCAGGAGTGTTAAGACACGACGGATACTGCGTCCTCACATACAACATAAGAGGAAACTCTGTTGTAATCTAACGCAGAGAAATGATTTACAGGTTAGGTAGGTCAGCCAGTCGCGCTGGAAACAACACCAATGCAACATGGCAAACTCCAAGCAGCGTGATTGCTGCGAAGTCTTGCAGGAACTAGGAGTTTCGCACCGCAAAAAACATTTTGACGGTTATATTGATGGAAAAGATGTCTTCATACAAAAGGCCCTAGGTACGGGCCAAAACAATTGACATCAAAGTCAGGCAGGAGAATTACTGTCACATAGTAAGCGTGGGCGACCCATCCTGACGTGAGAAATAGCTCAGTAATGAAGAAATTGCTCTAAGTTATTCAGGTCAACTCGTAAATTAGCAAACAGAGACAATTTTCACTGGCAACCTAGCAGGACGTAGCCAGCGTTCCGATCATAGGGATATTTAGGCATATTAGTCCAGAAAAATATATTAAGTATATTTTGTGAATCACTACTGATAATATCTGTATTTTTTCTCATAAATATGGAATATGAATATTAGCAAGAAAATCAGTCAAATTCATCAATGGTTGAGTTTCACAATTCCCTTCTGCAATACTTGGAAATTCACTTAATCCGTGCGAATCATATTACACTTGACACAATCGTTTCCTTGTGAATTGTCATACGTTGTATATTCGTACATTTCAGGTATAGAGTGAAATTCTATAGCCCAATCTCTCCACATGTCTGATCTGTGTAAACCTTTGGTTTTAAACATTATCACTATCTAATTAGCCTGATCTCTATTCCAAAATCGGTGATTACAAAGGCTAAGCCATCAAATTGACCATGTTTCATGCCCTTGGCGGAGACACATTGAGTCGGAGCCATCCACAATGCTGTGTCGATGAGAAATCGTACCAATTTCAGACCTATCATGAAGTACCTGACACATATCTATGATCTCCATGTCTGTGAGAGTTTTGAATATTGTACAGGTTACTCTGCACTTTTTGACATGATCATTTACATATGATTAGTAGGCTGACGTACATATATAGCAGCTGTCTAATGTACTCGACCTTACTATCACATCAATATTAAAGCTGAAGAAGTAGGTCAGCAAGCTTCGGTTATGTCAACTAAAATTGCGTTTCGAGGCACTACTGAGTTGAATTTACCAGAAAGGCTAGGTATTAGCTGGCAAATGAACGTAAACTGCCTAAGGCGTTATACAGAGTCACAGCGAGAGGATAAAAACTTGAAAAAATGAAAATGAAGTACTTTTAGGACGTTTCTTACCAGTCAACATCCCTACCATCTTTACAGGAGATGCCGGTGCAAATAGTGAGCTATAAACAGAAATCTTTAATTATAAGCTCGTGTGATTTCGGCTGATGATCACTGTCTGTTTGGACTATCTGTCGCTTACATTTTAACATTGGAGAAAGACGGTACAGTATTTGACTGGAAGCTAAAAACAAGGCGAGCCTTTGTTTAAAAACGCGCCTTTAAAATCGACTAAAATACCCACGTCATGCCTTACCGCTCAAACCAATAAACTGTTTGTTCCTTTGCAAAAAACAGGCACAGCGCCTGTAACAAGTATCAGTATTAAAACATTACAGAGGTGAAGTCAATAGTTTCATGAAGGATGAAGGAACTATCACCGTTTAATTGCGACATACGGTGTCCAGACGAAGAGTATTTATCTCTCCAGGTCATTGAATAGCCGAAAGAATTATTTTTCAAGATGGCGAGCGTTTGTGTGAAAACGCGCCTTGGACCCAAACATAACGTCACACTTTACTGCTCTAAGCAATGAATTGTTCCTTTGTAACAAAGTAGATAAGGCAGCTACAGTGCCAGTAACAAGTGTCAGTAAACATTACAAGGTAATGGTGATTATTTGATATTGGTAAAAATACCCTCATCCTTTTGAGTTTGAAATAAGAGTTCCAGATCGATAAAGTTTCTATTTTGCAAAATCACTGAATTGCCGAAATAATTATTTTTGAAAAATAAATCAGAAATATGCACTCTCGCTTTATATGAGACTGTCGACAGTCCCTTATGCCTTTTTTCTATTTTTTATGGTCTCTGGTACATACGGGGGTGGGGAGGGGTCGCATGCGCAGCACAAAATGTACCGAAAGTGCCGAAACAGGACGGACTGTTGTAAGTCGCTGCGCCCTCACAGACAACACGGGAAAAAACTCTGTTGTAAAATAACGTATGCATAGACGAAACGATTGGCAGATGAAGTGCGTCGTTGGCCAGCCGATCATACAGGAAACAACACTACCGCAAAAGCAAAGCCGCTGGTTGCTGTGAAGCCTCGGAGAAACTTAGATTATACAGTGACATTGGCACTTGACTTGAGGCATTATCAGATAATATTCTCTAACTTCTCCTAGTTAGATTCTATTACTAGAAGTTTGGGGACTGGCCAATGCCCGACATGCTGTTTCAATGGATATTGTCGAATAAAATGAATAATACATAATACTGTCTTAACTTAATTGTCTTTATAGTAAGGCTGTAACATTAGAAGGGTGGAATGGTGACCGATGAACGACACATGGTTTTATCAGGTTATACGGGATAAAATCGATGATATCATCGAACTTCTAATAGGCGAGCGGCGAATCCACAAAAAGGGCCTTATTTTAGGAGTTTAATGTACCCACCTTACATACGGCCACATCATACGTCATTTGAAAGCTTATTATCTCTACTTTGAGAAAATTGACGATGTGGAGCTGCCAAGTAGGGCCATAACCTCCTAATCTGCATAATTAACAAGGGTACCTAATTTGCATAAATGTGATATAAAATTAGGAAATTTATTGTTAACTTCTCCAACGATACGTTTAAACTATCGATTGATATATCAAATGAAAGGTCTTTCCATGTAGAATACAAAATGGATATTCAAAGAGATAGTGAAATTGATTTCACTGAAATATTTTCATGTTTATATGGAAAACAATATTTTCCCCTTTTGAATATCAATATTTTAAAAATTTTAACACATACAGCTACAACACACAGCCACATCATACATCATTTGAAAGCTTATTATCTCTACTTCAAGAAAATTGACAATTTGGAGCTACCAAATTGGGCCATAATAACCTAATTTGCATAAGCAACACGCATACCCAATTTGCATAAATGCGATAAAGTATTATTAATTTATAGTTAACTTTTCTAAACATACGTTTAAACTATCGAGTGATATATCAAATGAAAGGTAGTTGCATGTAGAATACAAAATGAATATACAAAGAGATATTGAAATTGATGTCACTGAAATATTTTCATATTTATATGGAAAAAAATATTTTCCCCTTTAGAATAACAATGTTTTAAAAATTTTAACACATACAGTCCTATCATACAGCCACATCATACGTCATTTGAAAGCTTATTATATCTACGTGAAGAAAATTGACTAAGTTGAGCTATCAAGGAAGGCCGTACCCCTTTATGTCCATAATTTACACTGGTATGCAAGTTGCAGAAATGAGATACAAAATTAGAATATTAATTGTTAACTATTCTAAACACACTTTTACACTATCGAGTGATATGTGGTCTTTGGTAAATGGTATTTGCATGTAAAACAAAATTGATATCAATAGTGATATTTAAAGTGATTTTACGGAAATATTTTCATATTTCTGTTGAAATAAATATTCCCTCTTTTGAATAATGGTATTTTTAAAAAAAATTAACTAAAGTATCAATGCAACAAAAAGATCCACATGAACGACACTATTGTAGTTTTTGAAATGTAGCTCTGTAGCTGAAACAATGTGTCAGAGTAAGCTGCAGTCAAAGTAATGGCATGATTCATGATCCAAATCATTCATGTCATTTCCAGTTCATCTTGTAATTGTAGGAATTCATCATCCTCTTCTTCACCAGCATTGTCGTGAGTAAAAGGGTTGCCACAGTTATCGCTGCCTTGGCAGGAACAAAGGTCTGTACAGGGAAGATTAATTTGACAGCAGACACAATTGGTGACATGTAATAAGAGAAAGCAGCTCCACACATCGTTCATATCGTAGTCGTTTGAATTTTATGTATGATATTGTGTATATTGTAAGTGTATATTATGTTATTTTTGGCCGTTTTGGCGAGACGTAGCCCTAATCTACGTGTCCTGCCCTATGGGGTAGCAAGACTAATGTGACACTGCGATCCTTTGATGCTACCTTTCGAGAATAGAGTTGTCTTCATCAGTCCTTCATTTTCTTTGGGGAAACATGTGCACTGATTGAATGATTGTAGGTGTTACCAATCGAGTTGTTCTACTGAAGTTCAGTTTGTTCAAGTACGGAAGCTAGAATGTCTACTGTTCGTTCAGGCTGTATTTGTGTATGCTCATTTGAATCGGAGATCGGACTGTTGTAGGTTTTGTGAAGTTTGGCATCATCGTAACGCTTATATTTCCGTTTCTTATGTATGTGATTAGGCTACGTTCACAATAAGCGGAGGAATTCGGGTTGGATTCGAAAATTTCGGGAGATTGTAGAGGGGTACTTGGAGTTTTTGATCTGCATATAGGGGACCTGAAAATGTTTTGGTTCCCTTTTACTTTTTACGATTCCAAGCTTTTGAAATTAATTTAATGAAAATTTAATAACATTTAAATGTCATCCGATTGTCCAAAGTTAGTAATAATTAAACAAGATTTAGAATCGTTTTGTCGCATTTCATTACTTTTATCTCGAAAATATCTTGTATTCTGTATTGTCTTGTTGTTGCATGATTGTTCTTATGTATCGTAATGTTTCGCGTTTAACAAGGCCCTTGAATGTTGCCGTTTGGTTTCATGAACCGCACTGTATCTTGTAGTTTTTTGTGTGTTTTGCAGTCGAGAATGTTCTCTTTGTTCCACCGATGACCTTTATAGATAATGAGGTATAATGATATGATTTCTTGAGAAAAGCGTTCGAAAATTTGAAAGCGTGATGCATTTGTTCATGTTTGATATGAATTCATTAAGCTCGTGTTGAGTTCCAATGAGAATCATACATCCTCTCTGAATCTCAGTCAGAGCGATATTTGTTCAGTGTGTTGCTGAATTATTCTCATTTCGTCTTGTGAAATGTAATGTCGGGAATTTCTGGTAAAACTTGAGATCCCGTGCCGCACCCAAATACCTGACGGTAAAATTCACTGTTGACTTGAAAGTGTTGTTTTTCAAGATCATTTTCAGCACAGCTATCATGTATTTTGTTGTTGGACTGTTTCCTGGTGGGCGTCATTTTGTTCACTTGTATTTTTAGCATGAATTACCAACTTGTAAGTGGTGCTAGTATTTTACTGTTCACTGGAATAATCGCCATGGCTAATTAACACTTTATATAAAACAGCCAAACATAATATACACTGACAATATACACAATATCATACACAAAATGCAAACAACGAAGATCTGAACGGTGTGTTGAGTTACTTTTCCTTCATTATATAACATTATATAAATACGATAAATGAAATATGGTGCCTTCCGTCTACATATTCCACATAACTGAACTGAAAATACAGATGTAACACAGATGTAGTAACCAATGATGTCTCCATCAAAACAAGATTTCTAGAGAAATTTAATTGAAACAAAAATGACATCAATAATACAAAAGGGCCATTCAACACACAGCTATTTATAACAAGATTGGAACTAATTTGGAATAATTGGATGGTGAAGTAATGTCGGTTTAATTGCAAATTTATGCTCATCTGCTTTTCTTTTTACTTGTTTTTAAGAGTAACTTGTTATATTTCAACACTCAACTATAGAGCACAAAACACGTTTTAGAAAATTTGCAAAATATGAAGACCCAATTATCCCGAATTAGTTCCAATTGGTTTTATGTATTCTTGTTGTTCAGCTATATGGAAATTAGACGGGAAAAGGTTCCAGTCTGCGTATCCTTAATAAACAAAAAATCAGTTACAAAACAAATTCAGATATTTATCCCCATAACGTGAGCATTATTCGTATTTACTACACAATATTTTGAATATTAAAAACTAGTCAAGATGTTTACGATTTAATTGAAAATATTCAATAAGAATATTTTGAATACACGTTTGGAGTTCATGGTTCTATTCTACATGCAAATACCTATCATTTGATATATCACTTGATAGTTCAAAAGTAAGTTTAGAGTACTTAACAATGGATTTTTGTAATTGTATATCGAATTCATGCAAATTAGATACCCGTGTGCATTATGCAAATTAAATAACTACAGCCCTATTTGTCAGCGGCATATCGTCATTTTTCATGAGGCAGAGATAATAGGCTTTCAAATAACGTTTGAAGTGGTTGTGTGATGTGGTTCTATGTGTTAAAATTATTAAAATATCGTTATTCAAAAGGGGAAAGTATGTTGTTCTACATTAGTACGAAAACATTTTAGTAAAATCATTTTAATATCTCTTTGGATATCGATTTTGTATTCTCCATGCAAACACCTTTCATTTGATATATCACTCGATAGTTTAAAGTATGTTTATAGTAGCTAATATATTTCTAATTTTATATCGCATTTGCAAATTGGGTACCCATGTAAATTATGCTAATTAAGGGCCACGTCCGTACTTGACAGCTCCACATTGTCGATTTTCTTGAAGTAGAGATAGTAAGCTTTCAAATGACGTATGATGATGCAGTACGATTTGGCTTTTTGTATTACATTTTTTTTTAAATATTGTTATTGAAAAGGGGAAAATATTTTTTTCAATATAAATATGACAATATTTCAGTAAAATGAATTTAAATATCTTTTTGGATGTCTGTTTAGTATTCTACATGCAAATAGCTTTCATTTGATATATCACTCGATAGTTTACAAGTATGTTTCGAGTAGTGAATAATAAATAACTAATATTATATCGCATTTATGCAAATTGGGTACCCGTGGGACTTATGCAAATTAGGGGCTACGGCCGTACTTGACAGCTAAATGTTGTTAATTTTCTTCAAGTGGAGACAGTAGGCTTTCAAATGATGTATAATGTGGCTATATGATGTGGCTGTATGTGTTAAAATATTGTTATTCAAAAGGTGAAAATATTTTTTTCAATATAAATATGAAAATATTTCAGTTAAACCATTTTAAATATCTTTTTGGATATCAATTTTGTATTCCATATGCAAATACCTTTCATTTGATATATCACTCGATAGTTTAAAAGTATGTTTAGAGTAGTTTACAATAAATTTCCTAATTTTATATCACATTTATGCAATTGGGTACCCATGTGAATTATGCAAATTAGGGGATTATGGCCCTACTTGGCAGCCCCACATCGTCAATTTTCTTAAAGTAGAGATAATAAGCTTTCAAATGATGTATGATGTGGCCGTATGTAAGGTGGGTACATTAAGTGTGAAAAATAGGTGAGCCTGCCGCTCGCCTATAAGTTAGAGTCTAATATTAGAAAGTATGGAAGCGACTGTTGCCCGACATGTACTTTTATTGGAAACTATCTGATAACAATGATAATGTCTTCTAACTTCTGAGTTGTTTACATATCAAACAATATCGGATAAAGTCGATAATATCGTCTAATTTCGATGATAGACCTTAATATTAGCTAATCCGTTTTTATGACCTATGTATAGTATGGGACTATAATATTTCACACAATCTAAGTATTCAGTTAGGCAGAAATCATTAATATTTTTTTGTTTTGTGTCTCCGAAATTCTCTCTCGACATAAAGAATAAACATTAATAAACTTTGACGATACTGTGTAAATGTTGGTACTGGAGAAACAAATTATCCAAGATTAACCGATATTTGAAATTCACAATATGTAATCTCTATAGAGAAAAATAAATTTTTAATTTTCGTTGAACTACGTAAAATATTTATAACACCAAGTGCTGTGAAACAAGCCCCGATAAGTTGTAGATCAGAAAAGATTTGTAAAAGTTTGAGTCTGAATATCTGTCCCCAAGGCGCATCGTAGCTTAATATGTAAGGTCATCTAGGAGTCTTGGAGAAGGCCAATTCTCGGTGGCATCATTGAATGACAAGATGTAACACTACTTCACCGCTTTTGACTCTGCCTGTTTTCCAGATTCCATTCCTCTCTGCACAGCTCAGTGAATCGTTCCCGAACATGAACTCCAGCTCCAAGATATACCCATCACAAAGTTTGGAGAATACAGCTATATCTGCACCTGAAAAAACTTCAACAAACGGCATGGCTCTTGAAAAT
Source organism: Ptychodera flava (assembly GCA_001465055.1). Taxonomy (NCBI): domain Eukaryota; kingdom Metazoa; phylum Hemichordata; class Enteropneusta; family Ptychoderidae; genus Ptychodera; species Ptychodera flava. The sequence continues at coordinate 200,550 of LD348562.1, read as the reverse complement.
CTGCGTGGCTGCTAGACCAGATATGTGTACATCCTGAATCACAGAAATGCATTATGAACGTGGTATAGGTGCGTTGCTAAAATGTGAGAGACTGAGCAACACTGAAGAGCACTCGACCCATACTTTGCTACAGAACTATTCAACAATATTCTAGGGCGCGTGTTTATAATGTTTTGCAAGAAATGTACCCTTAGATGAGCACTGATTAATATCATAAAACACTTGGCCCGTACAATGCAACAGAACCATTCAACACTATTCTAAAGCATGTGTTTCTAATTTATTCGCAAGAAAGGCACCCTAAGGTGAGAACGGATTTATGCTATTCTGCAGAATCATTTAACACCACTCTAGGAGTGTGCTTATTAATGGGTGTGTTTCTAATTTATTTAAGCAATAATGCACCCCTCCCGGCCCATAATGGACGAAAGCAAACTTTGCACGACATAATGTACGAGGCGAAGCCGAGTACATTATGGAGTGCAAAGTTTGCTGGAGTCCGTTATGGGCCGGGAGGGTGTGCATTATTGCTATTATTTTATAGTTTTGGCAATGCCAGTGAATTTGTAGTTGTAGAAAACGAATAAAAAAGGAAATTTAAACTGCGTTTGAAGCCAGTGAGCGTCCTGACTCTGCACACATCACATGCACTCCACACTGCACTGCACTGAACACGCACGTTCAGAACAAAAAATGACCAACACTTTCAGGGTTCAATTTTGAATTGAAAAAGATGTATTTTCGAAGGAAATGAAAAGGAACTGCATCCCTACCGTCTATATCAAACTTGAAACATCACCTTTAAATATCATGCCATTCAAAAAGCCGACACGGTGAAATGCCAGAGATGAAGAAAACGGAATGTTCATGCATCGACATCAGCATGATCAGCGAGCTGCATGCCATGGTATCAGCTGATCAATACGATCATTATTATGTCGCTAGTAGTACAGCATTCATTTCAAACGATATCAACAGAGTTCAACATTGTTATTCAAATGTTTATATTTCAATAATAATGGTGTCTATAAATTTAATTTTCGATGGCTTCTTGAGAAGAGCTATTTTATTTCAGCGAACGAGAAAACTTGACGTAAACGGGTGCTTGAAAGGTACAGTTGACAAACATACTGGAGGGTTTCCGTACCGTCGCGATATCGAGACAAGGCAAGGTAAAACCACAGACAAGGAGAAAAAAACAATGAATGAAAGTTGTCTCCGATTACAGTCAGTGCATCAGAATTAGGTGGCCGAGATGTTAGATCAACGGAGAGTCAACGGTCGTCATGAGTGTTGGTAGTAGCTGACCTTGGACAGAAACTTTGAATGGCTCCGTAGTAATTTCCAGACACTTCCGGTCAAAGTTGATGACAGCAAGCTGCCGTTGTTGGCCCGTTTACGGCTGGTTCGAGTAGCCTTTCACGCTTGCATAGTTTACATGGCCACTGACATACATAATATGCCATGTGTCAAACCCAGTATCGTCTAGGAGTTTGAAAACGTACTGAGATCTGTTTCATCTATACGGCAACGAAGCGAACCATTTTGTAAACAAACGTAGTAGTACAACCAGCGTATCGGACGGGGACTGCATGTTGAGCGCCAGCCAGACAGACGACGAGTGCATGCGTGAGGACTCAAAAAATGTGATAAGTCGTACAGTAAGACATTATTATCAATATTGTGCACCATTATCAAGATTTTCATAGTTTTGTGTATTACATGGTTTATCCGATGCTTTCCCTCCTTTGAAATGCGCAGTCCTTTTTTCGGTTTCAAAAGAAAAACTTGCTCGCTGTGGGGCCGCAATGCTGAATAATGGAATACATTATCAGTAATAATGTATGGATATGACGTCACAAAATTCACTGGTATTGACAAAGCTATAATATAATCATAATTATTAGATAAGATCAGAGTAATATAATAATAATTGTTACTTTCTAGTACAAATAGGATGAAGGAATTGTTCAGGAATTATATGTAGCATCGAGTTTGAGCTGCTACCTATTTTTAGGGATTGGTTCTGGGACAAAGAGACAACTATGTTCAATGTGCCGATGAGTGACAAAATAAACCTTGACCTTTATTAAAAAAGCAGGTCTGTATATACATTATAATAATTTATCAATAATCATACGTGTGTAAGATAGACACGCCCAATTAGTAATTTGCTAAATTTAGGAGAGGAGTTTGTAGACCGAGCTTCAAAATAAACCTTATTTCCAACAACCTATGAAGACTCTAAAGAAAGTACAACAAATCGTGAACCTGTTGACCCCCAAGTCACGTGTAGACAGGGCCACTGTCACAATTGGTTTGGGCCAACCAATGTTAGTGAAAGGGTGAAAGCTTAAACCTTCAAAAACTTCTGCTTGCCTGCGACCATGGTCGCAGATATCCTGCAAGTACTTCATCATTGTAAAATTTTGTATCAGTCGATCTCTTTATTTTACTGTGATAGTATTACATATATATGCAATTTTCTAGAAACAACATTTTCTTAATGAACATTATTGATCCACATGTATAATAATAGTGGCAACGCGTGGTATAAAGAAATTAACTGGTTCTTAACAATTTCATTCACAACATGTTTTTCAAGGAACAGGCATGATGCATTGCAATTCTTTTTATGCCGCCAAAGTGATAAAAAAATTATATATTAAGTTCAATGCATTATACCCGAATGAATGTTTTTCGCTTGTTCTTTTTTTTCCAGGTGAATGGTATAAAGAGAGTTGATGCCAAGTTACTCGATAAACGTTACGTGATTAAACTCGTCGAAAAAAACCCCGATATTTAGAATACTTAGAAAAAATGAAAATGTCAAGCATCATTGATGAACCTGTACAAGAGTGGTGCATTGCATGCCTTTAAAAGAACAATTTAAATCTTCTCTAAATTGGTAAAAACTTACGGCGGAATGCGCCTCGAAAGTGAAAACCTTAAACTTTTGCTCATGTTGAGCGCCAGCCAGACAGACATCCTCTTACCATTCTCTTACTATACCAAATCCAAAATAATTAGGGGTCTCTGTACAAAGTTTGGTACTCGAGAAGCAAAATCCACATATTTACTGATATTTGAAATTAAAAACGGTTCTCATCCTTGTGTTAACTCAAAGAAAAATAAGGGAAATTTTCGATTTTCAAAAAAAAAAATAAAATAAGAAGGTAAACAACTTTCCTAATCAAAGAGCTTCAAAATGAGTCACCACAACTTGTAGATCAGAAAAGCATTGGAATTTGATAGTCTTAATATCTGTCCCCGAGACGCATTCTACCTTAAGGTAAAGAAATGTCATAGGAAAAAACACAACTTTTAAACTTAGGCTTGCCATTTAGCTATAAATGTGTGATTGATTTACAATTATTGTCACCTTTTGTATTCTAACAATTACCTTGTGATAGTAGTATCTATTCCACAATTTCATAATTGCATTCAAACTCACAACCAACGGCACCAAGTCAGCTAGCAACGACGTCACTGTCAAAACCGCTCGGTAAAATCAACACATATATCATGATTCCTATATCATATCACAGTTCATCGTGTTCGTCTTCACATTTCTCAATTCCACTGATAAAGGATTCATAACTTTTCCTCACTTCTGGGAGCTCTGCACATACCATGCCACCACCACGCTCCTTCTGTCCAACCTGTACAATAATAGAGTATGGTAGTATCAAAACTCAATGGCGTGATTCACTTTCCAAACTTAGGCCTCCACAAATACTGATAATAATATCTGTGCGTGGCTGAACCAAAGATAAAGTAAAACATCTGTAGTGTTATTTTTCAGAAAGATTAAAAGAAAGAAAAAATGTACACAAGCAAAACACCTAAGTTCTGTATCTGTGTTAATCTAGGAAACCGTTTATCACATCATTAGATTTTATTTAGTTTGCATATTCTAATTTAGGCCAAAAAAAAATATGTGCTGTTCCGATTACCCGACCTACCCCAATTTTATCCCCCCGACCCTAGACTTTTTAGAGCTTCGTAAACCCGGAAGTAAAAATAATGATATAAAAAACGTGAAACGCATGAAACTAATTTTAATTGATTTCGATACTTTTTGAACTACTTCAATAAAATGTTGTTGAAACAATACCACGCATAAATTTCCGTACGCTGATTTGCCTATCATCCAGTTGAGAGTTACGTTCACAAAAGTTCACTGCCCTAGCTCGATAAGGTTTCCGTGTCACATCATCTCTGTACGATTGAGTAAGGGAGACAAACTGAAGTTTTTGTGCATCATATGAATGTCCATAACACTCTGAAAATAATTCTGATAGCAAAATTGACACGAAAAATTGGACTTTACTGTCACAGAAACGTGTTCAGTGCAGACTGCACAAGCATTGAAGCAAGCTGTGGTGTCAATGGGCCCGGTTTTTGAATTCAGTGAACAGACACTGACTTATTTTTCGGGGCAAATAAACCCTAAAGTTAACTGTCGGTGACAACCAACCTTTCTGTTTGTTATTTTCCCCGTTCTAAAATGACTGAAAAAAAGCAACTGGAGCAAATCTGACATCGAGAAAAACTCGACTCCGCATTCAATTCAAAACAAGGGATCTGACAATCTAAGTTGTTCGTTTTAGCTCTACTGAGTCTGCGCACAAGACTACAAGACCAGCTAGGTCACTAGAAAAATACAGCTCATTGGTTTGCAAAAGGCAATGTTGATCCAAACTTACAGTAGTGAGGGATGATATACGCACAGTAAAAACGTGACAAACAAGCACATTATTTTTTTCAGAAGCTACAAAACATTCTTTTATAACTACAATAGATTTTTTTCTTCTTTTGTGTAGTGCAGACAGTTCAGTGAAAATGAAAAAATCCCTTGAGAATGGCTGGCTGTTGTTAATTTTGATGTTTGAATGTACATTAAGCCCTATGAAAGCAGACTTACAGAATATGTGCAAACAAACATACAGAATATTTAAGCATGGGGGAATATGCTACAATTTTTAGGAATATTAAAGCTTATGAATATATATGAGCCGTTCGCCACTCTTGGAAGCCCTATACATTCACAACAGTGATACCCAAATTTGTTGACTTTTGAAAAAATCTTATAGAGGATGGTGTTTGGAGCCAGCAGCTTGGATTGTGTAAGCGAGTGATTTATGGCTTGAAGTATATATATCACAAGTGACACCACTGCAACATTAAAACTTACATATAAGATGTCATTAAATGTTTCAGTTAAATCCCCTAAAATTTTAAAATCCCCTCAAAAATTCCAGTAGAGGGGGACCAATCCTCCCTGGTATAGTATCTGAGATGAAACACTGCATTGATGACAGTAAATATTGTGTTGTGTCAGTTCTTACAAGTCAGACTTACCTGTGGATAAACAGTTCCCTTTCCTGTCAAAGAATTGTAATTGAGCCATATCCATTTCCGTGGCAGTTTAATAAACCGCAAATTTCAATTCTACTGATGAATATTTTACTTTAATAAATTGGTATTCACTTTGAGTGCGTTTCATGAGGAAATTGTTCACTAGTACTTTGTTTGAACGTGTACAAAATGCACATTGTAAAATAAAAAAAAATGACAAAAAAAAAATTCCCTACCTACCTACCCTATTTTTGAAAACCATGTAATCGGAACAGCACAATTTTTTTTTTTTTTTTGCCTTACTGACACTCAAACGCTGGACTTCCTCCTCATAATAAGCTCAAAATACAGATGTGAAAAAGGGCAGACAGCTAAGATTTTAGTTAGCCTTTGATTTACTCTTGGCAGGATAATTATTCCAACGTTTGCCAAGCAGTTCACACATACCTGTCTGTTGATATCCCCGATACAAATTCTAGATTCTGAATCTGTTGCTGTTATTGCCCACTTTGAGTGGTCATCAAGGGAAGGG
>LD348562.1:164996-193623 GCA_001465055.1 Ptychodera flava | reverse complement strand
TGATGCAAGAAAACTGCGCTGCACGTAGGCTACATCAATGGGAAGTCACCCCTATTGAGAAAATTAAAATATACAACACCTCTCTATCAGAATTACCACACAACCTCAATGAACTATTATTAGATTTCTATATAATACTTATAGCCCCTAAACTTGTAATAATAATAATAATAATAATAATAATAATAATAATAATAATAACAATTTATTGTTTAAAGACCACTACACACCTTGTCTCAGTGGTCTGTACATTACAGAAAATTACTGGAAGAACTAAATATTACAAAACAACTCAGAGGAAAGAGTGTAATTAAAACCAACCCTGCTTTCCTGGTGACCATCATAACGTGCCATTACATTGTCAACCGTGGTCGATGATGTTTTGACCATCAGTGACAATGACTGCTGACCATCATCCAAACTGACAATGTTTTGACAATCATCAACTGACATTTACTCATTGTCACAACATGGTCTTCACATGGTCAAGAAAAAAATAACGACAATGAAACATGGTCATATTATGGTCATCACATTGACAATGATTTGATGATGACTGACTGGTCATATGGTCACAGTCAAAACATGGTCATTAGATGGTCAAGGAAAAGATTGTGACTATGAAACACAGTCATATCATCATCACCTCGTTGTAAATTATTTGACCATGTTTGATGGTCACAATCTTTCCCTAAACCGTCATAATGCGTGCAACTGATCTGATGCACATGTCATTTTATGTGGTACTACAGACTGTAGGAACTCTCACAAAAGCTGCACGGATGCCAATGCAGGGAGGGAGACCTGTCAGCACCACTATCATTATGTATTCAGAAAAATGATTTTGCCAAAGTCGATAGATTTCTCATTCATCACAGCAGGATTACAGACAAACACATGACTTCACTCACAAGATTACAAAAAGTTAGTAAATTTTCCAAATGAACAATGGAATTTTTCATTTATTTTCCCACGACTGACAATCCAAAGTTTTAAACTTACAAGAACAGGCAGATTTTCACTTGTGGTTGTGCACAATTTAGCTGCTTTTAAAAGCATCAGTTTTTCAAGTATATATACCGTAGTTTGGCGGTATAAAAAGGACGCGATGCGTTCTACACACTCAGTACGCCCAAAGAATCACGTGATGCCGGTACAAACAAACCCACATGAGTACTAACGCGTATGGAAATACATTTACGTCTATGCGCGTTTGCGCACATGGCTTTGTTTGTACCGTGGTCGATTCGAATTCCGGGTTTAGCCTATTGTGCCCACAGACAAGACATGAGGCAAGTCCCTAACCTGAGAGTTGAGTTTTGAGCTTACGTACACAAGATTTGAGAGTCTCTGTAATAATCAATCAAACTCTTAATATCGTCGATGATCTTGTTTTGTAAATCGTGGTTGGATCATACAGCTGAATTTTTACGAAAACAAAACAAATTGTCAAAACGTCAGGAACATTTTTTCTGTTTATATAAAAGGGAGAATTAGTGCTGTTGCGGACGCAATGTACGTCCGTTCACCTCTTTCAAAACGAGCAACAATGACGGGTCGTAGACTTATATAATGTTACTGCAAATTTGTACCGTAAAAATTTCAATAGAACAGGACCTTTTACTGTTGAAACGTACACAAATGTCAATGCTTTCAATGTTTAGTATAAGCACAGTCCCTGAAGCTAAAGCATACGGTACACACAGACAGTCTGTGTTACTTGATCATCGATGCCACCAACAATATATCGCCTTCAGAAGACGTGGATTGAGGTTACAATTTTTGTCCATGTTTTATGCGCCAGAGCTATATATATTGCACTCCATCCTGAGCTGATCAGCCGAATAAAAATCCAACACGCAATGTCAAAGCGTGAGCCGAATCCGGCTGGTAGCAGTTGACATGTTTAGTCAGAGGTCACAGTTTACCAAGTTAAGGTCACGCATTGATATTGAATCTTCGTGCTGAAAGAACTGTACACTCTTTTGACCATTTCGAATCATTAGTATAACCATTTTCATAATGTAATATAATAAATAAATTGCTATTTTGAGTTTGAATTGTACGAGATTAGGGCCGATAGAGAGTCACACTCCAACGTTTAAAAACGGGACTACGTTATCAATCGCGTAATGATTTATTGATCTCACTTCCGTGAAGGTCATGAGGCTTGAACGGCGCGAAGTAAGATTTCTGTACCGTTGACTTGGTATTCGTGATCAGGACTTCTCTGGCAGAAATTTTGGCGATCTTTGTATGGAATCACTAGCCGAAATACATCATAGTTTCGCAGAAATGTATATAGAGTACCAGGGACAGACGGAGTTCAAAATTTGTGAACGCGAAAAGCAGGTAAAGATGCCGACTATATTTTCCCAGTAACTTGTACCGGTATGCTTACGTGCAGCACGGAGTGACCTGCAGCCAGGAACTGTCTATACTATTGCGTCTGCGAGCCGTTCACAGATGCAGGTAAGTTGATATAACCATAGACCTTCGTTATACAAACCACAGTCCCTCTATCCAGAGGGACTGTGTACAAACGCACAACTGCACATTGCCATTAAATTACATGTACTAAGTTTCGTTGAGTAATGATTCGTACGGAATTCACTTTCAATTCACAACAATGCTGGAAAATAGTGTATGGAAAATAATTGCGAGAGTTTTACAGATCGTTTGTCCGTTTTAAATATTATTAATATATGATTATAAATGTTTATGCAGTTGGTGTCTGTGAGTTAGTTTTTCAAGTAACTATTGTCTCATTTTCAACTAATAATGTTTATTGATTTCATTCATCAAATTGCAGTCAAACAGTAAAGACTCACACTATTTCCTGAACCATTCGTATTTTTCAGAATTCGTTGCTGGTACTGTGAAGGGATGTGAAATTCAGAGAAAAGAAGCTAAATCGCTGCCTTTGACAGTAATGTTAATTTCACATGAACCTTCTCAAGTCAAAGTTTAATGAAGACATATTTATGTGGCATGAAAAAAACATTGGCATATAAAATAAATCGTACCCTAAATTGAACTTAACGTTTTGTTTCTGTTTTATTTTTTACTACTGTTTCTTATGAAGCTAGTATTTCAGAATTTATACATCTGTGCTGATTTACAGTCTGCCTCAATATTTCTCAGGTGTCCATCTGTAATTATGTTTTAAGCCATGTTTACACAGATGATTTCACAACTCAGTGTACATATCTGAACTTTCAAAATGTTGAAAGTGTGGTACAAATGCACAAATTTTGCTGTCACTACAGCGTGCTGTATCTTTGGTGTAAGCATCACTAATCTACATATGATAATAATGTTCTTTGGTACATTGTTTCATGATGCTTCAGCTCTCTGAGTATTCTGCCAATACAAAGTTTTCGATATCTCAACCCTAATATTAAGAGTTGGTCGAGTAGTCTACATGACAGACATTAGATAAGGTATAAACATCTCTTTTAGGCTTTTTTTCAGGCATGTGTCGTTTGGCTGTTATGCAGTCTTTTCTCAAAATTCAACTTTTTAAATATGTATCAAAATGTATTCACAAAATTCTCTGTTTATAAATTTTGGTCTTTTTTCACGTCCTCTTGATTAAAACGAAGATTTATTGCATTTTGTCAACATCATTGAATATCTGTTGGTGCAGAGAATATATTTTGAGAAGGTTCTGAATGATCCAATCTATAAAAGACACTCTTTGTACCTTATGATATTTGATTGAAAGAATTAGTAAATTTCACAAAGCATATATATTGTATTAAAGTCCTGATGAAAGAGAACATTGTCAACTACAGTACACATTAATTATTTGCACAGTAGTCACATGACTTACCTCCAAAAAAGTTGTTAAAAATAAATTTACAAAAATAGAACAAGATTTCCTATTAAAAGTCTGTACACTTGCAAGCTGTTGTAATCGACACACATGTACTGTATTGGTCAGTAAATATGTGACTATTATTCAGAATTATTTTTATTTTAATTAAAAGGTCTTAATGTGAAACAAAAAATAGTGAAAAATATCAAAAGTTACAGCTACTGTGGCTTTAAGTCAATATGTACATGTACATAACGCTAAATAAAAGTTTGAACCGTCACTCACCACAGATAATCGGAATTGTGTAGACGTCAAAGTGTCTTTGTTTTTCTATACCATTTTTTGAAGTCAAGTGATCAGTGTACCAAAAAAGCAGCTTTCAGGTGACACTTAGGTGAAATTCACATTTTATTGCCAAAATCTAAGTCCGAAAATAGGTCTTTGCATGAGGGAACCCACAGGCTGCCTTAATTATCACTTTATCCCTGTATAATTGTTGGGGTCATTATATGATCTTTGATATGTGTTTTATCAATGTTGACTATAATTGCAGTCAATGCAATATTACACATTATCACATGAACTGGCCCGAATTCCCACCTGTGTGACGTAGAACAGGACGGATAAGAAATCCGAATTACCCCTGTTGTACGTCATCAACCGGAACTTTTTTCTTTCATGGTACCGTTCATACATGCAGGCGTCGTCGCGACAAGAATAGATTTGTTGTGATCGGTGCCGTGCTAGCTCGAACGTTATTTTAACAAAAAGGTGACCCGATAAATCCAGACATAGAAGGCATATTTGTCCGACGAAATTTCAAGTCGCTAAAACAATAGCTTTTCCCGAGAATCAAATGGAGATACCGACGATCGTTATTTTAATGGCTCAGTAACGTCTCGGCTCCAGTCGAGTCGTGTGGACGTCGTACCTGGCGATCCCGGTTGGCGATAAAACCGAAACGTACACCTCAAACTGAATAAATGAGTATAGTATAATCTTCGGAAAGCGACATAGGAGGCACAAGCCTAAAGTCATTCGACTAACAACGATCAATTTCCTTAATCACACAAAAACTCCGTAAAGTCTCGCTCGGAATCAAACTTGCAGCGCGGCATAGGCCTAATGCTGTAGCGAAGACATAAGCTGTCGAGCTGTGTGCAGCGCTGTGGAATCCCATGTACTTCGAAAGTTGACTCAGACAGTTCAAAACAGAGTTCCCGTCAACAAAATTAGGATGTATCCATGGACGGTTATGTGTCAATGCAAACATCAAAGTTCGTAAGACGAAAACATTGATGACCAAGATTGGGATTGACGAGTTGCCGGACGAGTTGACACCGGCCGCGGCAGAGAAAGGTGACGGCAACGTTGTGGGCACAGACATATGCAATGAGTGTGTCATCGAACGGAATCTTTCGCGCTCGCAAAGGTCGTAAACTTCTGTGATATTTTGGAAGCCACGGCATCTCTGAGAATGAGAATTACTTTTTCGATCGTGTCGTCTCATTTACTTCATAAATATAATTGTAAATATTCTAAGTAACTCTGAATGCTATGATTATCCGTCGCTAGCACGGTGAAAGCTATGTCCGCCAATGGCCAACTTGCCTTGGCATCGGTACAGCGCGAGACAATGATTGACACGTTCACGTGACCGAATCCGTACGTCTGGTTGGTGGAGATACCCTTAAGTGTAGCAAATTTCAGCTTGATGGGATTTATGAATGAAAGTATCTCCTGGGTGACGGGCCGCTTTACTCTTTAAATGAAAGTAATCCGCGTAAGTAAAACACAAATCGCGACGAAATTCATGCAATTTGTTACGATAATTTTGATCCATCTACGTCAAAAGAAAAATAAGAAGACTGTTCATGTGATAAATATATAATTCCATGGTATTTTTCTCTGTTTGACGTCATCGTATACTCGTATTTTTCGCGGAGCCGCACAACTTCTCGCCTTCGGCTCGAAGTTGTACGGCTCCGCGAAAAACACTCGTATACGATGACGTCAAACAGACAAAAAATACCATGGGATTATATATAATAATTAAATTGACTGAAATGAATTATTTATATTCAGTTTCTGTAGCTGTATAATGTAGACATTTATGCAGACGCCTTCAATGACCATGTTTTGACCATCACCCTGTTCTGACAATCACTGACCAGGTTTTGGCAATCAACAATATCCAAACAAGACCACTGGTCGGTGACCATGTTCTGACCATCATAGACAATGTTCTTACCACCAATTTGACCAGTGTCCTGACCATCAGTGACCATGTTCTGACCATCATTGACCATGTTCTGACAATCGTTACCTATGTTCTGGCCACCATTGACCATGTTCTGGCCATCATTGACCATGTTCTGACCATCATTACCCATTGCTCTGGCCATCATTGACCCTGTTCTGACCACCATCATTGGCTCCTCTGGTGACCATGTTCTGACCATCATTGACCATGTTTTGTCAATCATTGACCATGTTCTGGACATGTTCTAATTACTGTTGCAATGCAGCTTTATTCACAATGACCATGGTCTGTCCATGTTCGTTGTGAACTTTAATTGGCAATGTTTTGACCATGATACGACAACGATTTCTTTTGACCATATTCTGACTGTGATGTGACTATCATAATGCTGACCACCACTGACCATGTTCTGACAATGGTGTCACTTTAACAAACGTGTTCATTTCATGGTCGATCATGGTCAACTTGATAGTCAAAACATGGTCGAACATGGTCAATGACCATGGTCTGACAATGGTCAAACCATTGTCGACCATGTTCTGACCGTCATCCTTAAAGCAGGGAATCGATAAAAACAAGCAAGCTTAAAATCTAGACTAGAGGATCCCACCTAAAACAGCAAAGAAAGTATTATAAAAAATTCCACTAAAATGAAAAAAAATAAATAGAATATAAAAATTGCAGGTAAAAATTATATCCAAGTCAACAGTAGCATTGAAGAAAAATAATGGTTTTAAGAGACTTCTTTAAAAGAGCGAATTTCTTTATCATCCGAAGTTCGGGCGGCAAACTATTCCACAGTTTAGGGGCATACACGCTAAAAGCACTGTCACCATATGTTCTAGAAAGTTGTTTCCCGTGATCTTTGACAGAAAAGGGATTCAATCTTACATCGACACTCCTTCTCGTATTATGTACTGGGCTATCAATTGTTACTAGTTTTGACTAGTAATATGACTGTAAACCTCTAAGGCAGACAGCGCCTTGGGGTCAGCATGTATTGAGACTCTCAAATCTTTACATTTCTTTTCTTATCTTCTACTTGGGGGCTCGTTATAAAGACCTTGGCGTATGAAAAAATTTCACCCGTCTTTGTTTTCTTTTTTTGAAAATCGAAAGTACCAACTTTGAACGGTGACCCCTGATTTTTATCCTTGCTTTGGTAAGAGTATGGATGGAAGTTTCATTGAGGAAAGTTCGAGCAAAAGTTCGTCTTTCACTTTCGGGGCGCGTACTGCCTTAAGTCTAGACACCGTAAAGTTGGACAGTCCCGTCTGCTAACTCGCTGTTGTGACGAACCCTCTTACTGCTACTGCCTTTTCCATATTACAGGAGTGGTTCTCTCTCTGGCCTCTCTGCTAGGCGACTGATGCCGTTTGTTGTGGGTTCGAACCCGATTGAAAACTATCCGTATTTTCTATCCTGGGTTGGTAACACTGCTGGTGGACAGAATTGTCCCCGAGGTTATCGTTCGCCCAGTTAAAGCGATGAAATTCGTTTCTTCGCCTCGATAAAGTTTGTGTGTGCGATGTGTGATTGTGAGCATGCGTGCGTGAGTGCTTCACGAACTCTACAACGTGTGGAGCGGTCTCAGTCAGAAAAATGTAACAACTTAGCCGGCTATTGGACCACTCTTTTTTGGGAGTGGAGATTTAGCCGAGTGGTTCTCTCTGTGGCCTCTCTGCTAGGCGACTGATGCCGTATGTTGTGGGTTCGAACCCGATTGAAAACTTGCCGTATTACCTTTCGTATGGCCTCGATCCCAATGTTCGGTTGTTGTATTCGGCCAAGCGTCGTTGTACATCAAGTAGGCTACATTCTGTTGACAATAATGTGGATAATTTCGGGTATCAGGAATTACGAATCCGAGGGCATAACTTCGGTCAATTGTTTGTTTGACGATTTCGAGAGCCATAAAAGGCATATTGGAATTTGAAAGAAATATACCACGAAGGTGTTGGGTAGTGAAGGTATGGGTTATCGAATATATAGTTTTAAGCACGCTGTAAATTTATAATCAAAACGTAATAAAATTGAAATCCAAGAAAAACAATGGCGGACTAAATCTATCATCTTCTCAAAATTTAGTTACGACGATCAATTAAAGCCCCAATAGCTGCGAATTTGATGCATTATTTTCATGATTTTATTTTCAACCCAAAGTTGGTTCGTGTAAATGTTCTAACTGAAGGACATGTATAGAAGTATCACTGCTTGCTGATTTGGACCATAACGACCTGTTGTAAAGGGTTGAATAAACGGGTGCCGCAATCATGAAATGGCGCCCCACGGAAAAGTACAACAAACGATGGCCAACATTTTGTTTTTGTAATGTTTATTTTCGCAGTCACATAATATAATTTTTGAAAATGGCTGGAAATCTAAAATCATGTTAAAACGTATGAATTTACATGCCACTTTCAACACTTATGAAAGTGTTATACATTTAATCAGTCTTTAATTGGTTTTATTTAAAGAAAAATCCCAGAAAACAGGATATTTTGAGATGAGTTTGTCTTACAAATTCGCAGCTATTGGGGCTTTAAGGGCAGGTTTTAAGATCACCTGCCTATTTTAAACTTGAAACCATAATAATTAAATTTAGGGGATAATTTTGACGTTGACCCTCTTTCACTTTATTCGGAATGAATAAACGGTGCTCGACTTGAAAGCAATGTTCGGGTTCGAATACAACTTGTAATCCAGGCGAAAACAACACCTGTTTCTCATGCCTCGTCAGAACATTTGGACATTATTCGCCAAAATGTTTTCATTTTCTGGTGCCATGCCAAAAAACAAAATAAGCCGATATGTTTTCTTTTCATCATGATTCGCAAGACTCTTTCGTATTTATCAGAAGAAATATCTTGTCTTTCGAATGCCTCATAAATACTTTTTGACATATTTAGTCAACATACTATCTTTTTCTGGTGCCTCGTCAAAGCCCTGTTGACAAAATATGCCAATTTTAAACATATTTTCCCAAATGTCTCAACGAGACCTTTTTGACATAATTTTCAAATTTGAAAATATTTACACAAGAATAACCGAATGAGCTAATGTTTTCTTTTTTGACGCCACACAAGGAGACTTTCGACAAAGTTGTCCAAAAAAGTTTCTCTTTTTGAGCCAGCTATGGGCTGTGTAGGTTCATCTGGATACAGGAGAAGCTCGCACTGTAATGGATTGTGAGAATGTCGAACCTTGTTGTAGGGATTATACGAACGACCCTAGGAGAATTAATAAGTTTTGATATCCGTCTCCAATTTATGATATCTCACATAAACTCGTAATCAGTGTCAACGGTACCTGGAACCCTTTATGAAACGATTAAATTACGAATTAATCAATTACTTGACCACACAGACACAACATTCAATTATGCATATTTAACGTGTTGACCTTACTTGAGGATTACAGCAAATCGTCATCATTTCTCTAGTCCTCTCTAGAATATTGAAATAAATCGGAGTTCCCTTTTCGCTGATGTCGTGCAAATTGAACATACAAAGACGCCTTGTGAGGATGGAAAAGCTCCTAAAAATAAGATGCGAATAGCCTAGAGGGATTTATAAATAGTGGCTCGGTCATCACGTGAGATAATCGTCTCATAAGACGCATGAGACGCATGAGACGCATGAGGAAATAATCTTGCTCTGATGATTTGAACACTTTTGAACAAAAACTTGAACAATTGGCGGAAAAGAATGATGACTGACTTCTGAACGTCTTGGCGAATTATGAATTATCTTTTGATGTGATATTAAACACAATCTTTTGATGTATCACGTTGAAAATGACTTGAAATGGCTAATATAATCACAGCAAAGTGTTTTCCGCATTGTATCAGGAAAAGTGTTAATTCTAGCGCAGACAACACGGCACCGAACTGCTATTAGCGTCAAATCACCTCTATTGGATACCTATCAAATGAGCCGACACGCACACCCTACCTCAGATTTGTGATTGCTGTAAATTTGGTCCAACGTTTTCGCAAGTGCCTGATTTGATGAGTCTATCCCAACGGTTGATAGCCTGCCAGTCTGGACAGATTGATCGAAATAGTAGTACGCAACACCAGCTTTCACCAACTCATTATTACTGTCAGGAATCTCGGGTAGTTTATAAATTATGAACCTGAAAAAATACAGAAAAATATGAACTGCATTGGAACTTGTTGTGTGTGATCTGATGACTGTAGAACAGAAGCACGTTTACTTCAACATCAAAGTTTCACACAAATGACATTCTTCCCTATGAGTACATAGTTAATTCTTTACATAGGAAGATTATTAGCAGTATTCTTTGCAAATTATCTGCTCTAGTTCCACCTAAGGGGGTGGGGAGTTGCTGGAAGCTCACTCAAAGTCGTGTAAGACCCGTACAACTTGTGTAAACACTTTATCTGATGTGCGTTGGCGTTTGATAAAAGTTAAAACATGTCTGTCATTATGTATATCGTAAAATTAAATATTGCATCTGTGTTGATGTGATGCATCTAGATATCGTGCATGAAATATATCATTCTAAAACAAGACTGTCGCACATACGCAGCTCTCTCCCTTTAACGTGTGGCAAAAATGTTGACAAGGCAACATTTCGGACACATGGCCTTTAGAATCATATTACAGCTATATGACAGTGTAAACGTGGCTTTACTTTAAATAATGAAATATTTTTCATTGAAAACAAGTGCTTTTTGCCTCCATACCTCGGTCACATGTAAACAGAAATTGATCTGAATATGATCACTTGGCATAAGTCCCAATGGAGAAGGATTTTCAGTCGAATAAAATCTTGTTTCTAGAGAACAGATTGGTTGTGTTATATTTCCGAGTTTATTTTACCTGGTGTCAGTGTTGCTTCGAGGAAAATTGGAAGACTTCAAACGAAAAGTTTTATTAAAGGAGCCTATTGGCATTGACTTTGATTTTGTACACTATGCAACTGATTACCAGTAGGACTGCGAAACCGGGTAGCTTTATGTCAGTAACCCATCCAGCAGTGAAAATCCATTGTTAATGAAGCCATTGCTCAAAGCTATTCGAGAAAACTTGACAGTTAGCAAGCAGAGACACTATTCACTGGTGATCTAGGGTGTAGTTAGCATTCCGATCACAGGGAAAAGGCACACATGATCCAGAAAAAATATGTTTAGTATATTTTGAAAATTAGTAATTCTTGTGTGTTTCTTTTAATGGGGACTTATGCTACGTTATGCTATTTCAATCGATTATGAAATATAAACATAATCAAGAAAATCTGTCGAATTCTTCAAGGGTTGAGTTTCTAATTTCCGCTCTGCAATACTTTTAAAGTCCCTGAACTTATGTAGATCAAATACCCGACGCAGCCGTTTCCTTATGGGGTGTCCTACTTAGTACATTTGAACTCCTGCAGCCAGACTTTGCTACATGTCTGTGAAAACGTTTGGTTGTACTTACTCTAACGATCTAATCTTCAATGTAAGACCGATTATGAAATGACCATCAAATCGACCTTGTTTGCTGAAGGGTTACGATGCTCAGTAGGATTTACGTAGTCTAGATCGTAGTTACAGAAAAGCCATTGACTGTGCTCGACCGTACTATCAGATAAACAAGGCGAACATCTTTGTCGATTACCGTCTGAAATTGCGCTTTGAAGCACTACATGTACTCAGGTGGATTTATCAGAAAGGCTGAGTATAAGCAGGCAAATAAGCGCAAACGGTATCAGGCGACATGCAAGCTGAAAGCACAGAAAATGGCGGGAGAAACTAGTGAAATTGTAAATGAAGTCACTGTTTGACCTTTCTTACCAGTCTACATCAATCCCATGGTCATCTTTACACGAAATGCCAGTGCATGTAGTGAAGAATAAACAAAGGAGTAAAAATTTAAGCTCCTGCATGATTCCGGCTGCTGTTCATTTTCCGTTTGTTTTTTTTATCTGTCGCTTTTCTTTAACGTTCGAGCAAGGTGGTATAGAAAATTGTATTTGACTGGCAGAATAGGGCGAGCATTTGTGTAGGAACGCGCTGATAAAATCGACCCAAAGTGCCACGTCACGACTTACTGCTCAAAGCAATGAAGTGTTCTCATGTTACAAACGCAGCCACAGAGCCTAAACAACTTTTCATAAATCAGTAAAGATTCCAGAGATGATGTCAATAATGTAATGTTGGACTAAAACCCCATCCTTTAAGTTTAACATAGGATTTCAAACAGAAAAGTTTCTATCTGCCAAAATCATTACAATTTCGAAAAAAAACGTTTTTCAAAAACAAAGCAGATATGTGCACTTTTGCTTTATAAGAAAGTTTTGTTGATGTAACAACATTTTGATTTGGTAACTGCCCTTCCTAAAGTTTACATTGAGATAGTGGCTGTTCATCTTTTTTAACCCCGGGAATGACATTTTGATATCTGGGAGGTTGGTTGACATTTAAACGTAATCGAGTTTAGGTTGTGCAAAATCTACATGCACATGGCCTTTTCTTCAGAGTATAGTGCGTTACACGGAGTTCGTCGTCTACCCTGTACGCTGGTGGGGTACACCAATTTTATCATTCGGGGGGTGTGCCGCCAAACTTTTAAAAACGATCATGTCCTTCCACTGTAAATTTGTGTCCCTATTTGCACGGAGGTAACATTGATATGCTAATTTGAAAAGGTCATTAAACATGCAAATTAACAATAAGTTGCGGTAAAAATGGTGTTTAATTTGCATGACAAGTTTCGTATCTAATATTTGGTCACTTAAAGCCAAACGTATATCCCTAATAAGGACAGTAAATTAAATATACAGTATGAGAGCGAAATTTCATAAAAATGCCACACGACCTTGAAATCTGCCGTATATTTCCTTGCTTGGTATAGGTGTTAAAATATTCATAAGATCTTATGTTTTCATCCACAGAATATTAGATTTCTAAACACGTGATTCAGAAAATTAGTATAATCATGCAAGGCACCCACCAAAACCAATCAGTTTTGCCATTCCAAAAACAGAATCTAGATATACCGTGTCAGGTTTGGTTCCAATCCAGTCAGTCAATTTGAGATATTGCGCACACGGATAGATAGACAGACCGTAGAGGGCGTTTAGGTCGATGTCGGTCTCAAAACAAAGAGTCTGACCTAAACTCAAGCGTGTGGACGCACAGAGTTTCCTCGGGCTAATCCCGTGCATTTGCAGAGTGTACAGTCAGACGCCCTAAGAAACACACAGTGAGAACAAGACTAGACAGACAATTATCAATAGGACAACAGCTCAAATGTGTGACCAGGTGTGCTAAAAGTAACACCAGCAGTTTGTCATTTCGGAAATCGACCTCTCAAATCCTTTTATTCGGGAGGTTATATTTTATGATACTTCTAATCTGTTAAATGTTGTGCTCTAAGATTTTTTCTTCCGTAAACTTCATAGCAAAAATTCGAGTCATCCCTTATTATAACGGCCATTGAACCACTTTCACTTACAATAATGTAATCACAGTTCGATCGGCGTCTTTTAAAGTTATTGACCTATTCTGAAACTTACTGGCTTCTGGTCATCGGGTCATCGCATGTTTGTCGCCTATTTCATGTAACAAAATAAGTCTTTATTTTAATAACAGTGTTTGAATGTACCCATAGGTTCAGCAAAAATATAGTAGGCAAACAAGTGCATGATGTATAAACGATGTGGTTCCTGATAGAAGAATGGCGTTAGTGCAAAAGTTATTGGGTGGAACAAATCATCGTTTGACGTGCCTTACCAGTCTGTGTTCATGCCTTGGTCGTCCTTACATGAGATGCTATCACACGTTGTGAAGAACAAACAGAGAACTAAAACTGTAAACTTCAGCATGATTCCGGCTGGTGTTAACTAGCAGTTTCGTTCTTCATCGTCCCTGTCGTGTGTACATTCTAGCGACGCGGTAGTTGAATGCAGATACAAAGTGAGAATTTGTATTGGAACACGGCGGTAAAATCGACCCAACAAGACACGTCATTGACTAATCCTTAAATCAATATTGTCTTTCTTTGTAAACAAAGAAATTAAATACCGCTAACAGAGGATCTGGCAGTACCTTTATATTAACATCAGTAAACATTTAATGCAAGAAACCAAACCTTGATAAAGGAGAAAATGTTAACGTTAAAAGCAACAAAGCTAGACCACGGAGAGAAAACTCAATATGGTTGTAAATATCTTTATAAAAGGTGGCCAGACTAACGAAGCAAGACAAGATGTGCCGTGAGTGTCTGCTAATCTCCACACTCGCTGTATAATCACTGGTCTGAAAAAAGTGCCCATGAGATGTACCAAATCCACTGCGAGGTTAATCTATTTTGTTAAGTCTGGTAATATTCACGCATATCTGGACTGTTAATAAAAAAAGAAATTGATATTAACATTGCACCCAACTATTAGCTCTTGTTTTACTTTTAATCGTATAGGGTTTTGGTATAACTGTTCCCTCACGTGTGAATACAGTGGATGTCACTTAGTAGTTTGGGTAATAGATCAGTTGAAATGCTCACGGTTGTTACTGATATTTCTCCTCTACGTTGTTTCCATACCAACAAGCAAGCTTATAAGTTTCAGATAGGTCAAGGCTACTTATTTTTACAATGGATTGAGAAAATAACATCACGATGTTTTGTACGTGTGTTTGTTTGTTGCATTCTATCTCTTTTCTCTGAATTTTTGAAAACAAAACTAAATTGCTTGTCTTGTTCCTTCCTGTACGATACACTAATATAGTTGAGTAAATTCAGTGCAAAGAGAACACATGTTTGGTCATTTTATTGCGCCATTAACACTACAGTAATGCAGAAAAGTACAACAACTTCAGTGAAAATTTGAATGACATAATGGCAATTATGGTAGATATTTAATGTTCTAAACATAAAGTAATATGATAAAGTAATACACTACTCGGACAAATTCATCAAAATAGAATGACATTGTTTGAATACGATTTCTTATTTTCCTTTTTATTTTTGCATAACATATTACCACTATACAGTAATAGTGTCGATTGTTTAAAACAGAATGATTTTATCGAATTTCGAAACAGAATTATACTGTGGCGTTTTTGTTTGTTCTTTTACGCCATGTTCAAAAAACTATATGGCGTGACAGATTAGCGAAAAAAAGAATGTATTTACTCAAACAAATTATTACTTGTGACCTTTTAATAACAAAGTCCGCGGTTTAAAAACAATTATTCATTCAATAATTTTAAGTGTTTTGTGACATATTCTGTGGAAACAGAAACACGTTTGCTCTTTGCAAACGTCGACCAGAAAAAACAGAAAAATCATACACTAGCGTAAAAATTCACAAAAAATGAGTACCAATTATTCATTTAGAACTGGTTTTTATATTGGAGCAAATGTTTCGCTGTTACAATGTTAAAGCAGAGTATAGCATATATATTTACTGTCTTAAGTATGCAAAGTTACAGAAACGGGCGTTCGTTTGTGTGATACTACAGAGCTAACATGGAAAATTTAATTAATTAACAAAAGTCATCACCAGCTACAGAATTTTTCTTGTTTAAATGTTTTGCAGAGTTTGTAGGATATCACAGAAAAATCTGATTTCTATTGTGTTTGAGCTTTAACAGTTGGAATGAATTTTTGCCTTTCATTACGCCTTGTATTTGGATTTTCGCATAGTGGATGAGGGAACAACCAAATCTTTACTTAAATATATCCATGCAAATCATGTGAGGGATCAGTACATGAGGGAGCAGTAGTATGAATACATATCATAATATGAATTGAAAAGTAAATCGGTAGCTTCAGCTTGAACGATTAAGAAAAATGTCATGGGACTTCGAAACAGTTCTAACGCTCTTATGGTGAAAACGTTACTGCAATAACAGCGACACAACTAATCTACGTCATGTGCTGATTTTTTAAAGTGAGACATATTGTCTTTGTATCACGAACATCATCTCAAAACCAACACTGCATGAAAACCCAATAATTCAGATAAATTCACATTAATAAGTTGCCTGTATTATAGTATAATACACGTGAATTCACACGAATCCACATGAATACAGGCTTGTTGAATACAAAAAATGGATTCTTGACTGTATTCATCTGTACATGCACTCTTCAGCAAAAATACAGGCAATAATCCTTGTTAATACATTAGGGTTTTTATGCAGTGCAAGTGATGACAGGTCTATCACTGTCGATGTAGACTCCCTTCTTATATCACACTTCTATTGTGTCTCTTTCAGAATGGAAGTGATCAAAATTAAAATTGACTTTTCCAACTTATAAAATTGAAACGTTAAAAAAAATGTATCTTTCAAACTACAAAATGGGAGGAAATTTTGACCCGGCGGGGAGGAACATATTTCAATGAATTTCTTGGTGGATATCTGCCCGCAGTGGCTACGGTTGGGCAAGAATCTACTTCGCGATATATTTATCACGAGAGATATGCTCAGAGACCATCATTAACTACCTCAGAGTCATGGTTGTTGAAAATTTGTTTTACTGTCTTCAACAATGCTTTGTTTGTGGAGCATATCCCAACTGTCGACAAACTGCCCGTCTGGTGAGAAGGATAAAAAAGTAGTAGGCAACGTCATATTTCACGAACTCATTCTTGCAGCCAGAAATGACTGTTATTTTATAAATTATGAACCCTACAGGTTGAATACGAAACAGACTTATACAAGCAATTGATACATTTGAACTAAGTCTTGTAGATTCTACTGTACAGAATCGCAATGCCCTATACACATTTCTGGACCAAAAGTAGTCTGCCTAGTATGTCAGTTAGATTTTAAATATATTTCAGCAAATGAAATACTCATTTAGTGTTTCATTAAGTTGAGCGGGAAAGACTTCCAGACTTCGGTCGCTTAAATCTTGCATACAAATCATATAACAGTGCGCCTCAAGCGTTGGGGTGGGACTCAGCATCGAGACGAGAAGCGATGAGCTTCGCTCCACGACATATCTGTCCTTACCACCAGCGGCGCACTTTACTTTGATGGTTTAAATTGCGTCAGCAAAGCGATCAAGATACAGGAAAACAAGCATCATCATGACTAGAAAGATGGCTTGAATATGTGGGATAGAATTCACGACCTTTGGTAATAAATCATGTGTAACAATGAGGCCAGATCTTGCAACCATTCACTACCTCATATCCACATTTAGAATCGTGCACCATTACTACAGTACTTCTGCCAGTGATAATTTATATATAGGAAAGGTATTTGTGTCCAATGTTGTCACTGTAAATGTTCTTACTGATTTATTATACCACAATATAATAATCCAGTAAGAACATCGGTATTTTAACATGAAAGAATGTGAAAGAAAAGACTAATATGGGTGAAAATATTTCGCTCCGCGTTCTTAATTATGTGACAATAGTATTAGTGAAATTGAATTTATTGTCAAAAAAGTCAATATGTATCAAGAATTGCTTTACATTTTCTGTTTGGAATCACGTTTGGCTCTGAAGTTTTCAAAGGTAGAGACGACGCAAAGGTTTGCATATTTGATTTATGGATTGAAATAAGTAATAATAATTCTGAAGAAGTTTGCCTTCGAAAATCAATATGTTGAAACTGTATATAAATTGTTTACTCTAAAAACAGGTGGCTTTTATCTCTCTCAACGATTGTCCTCCAAAATGTTAGGAACCTTCTTGACAGCCATTTACCATAATTTTGCTAGCTTTCCGAACCTTTTCGTGCATTTTGTTTTTCATTTTCTACTGTGCGTATGTTTTAATCTAACGGCTCTGAATAGCCTCAAAGTGGGAAAGTATATTTCCAGTTACTGATCAAATAATAACAATCATACCCATCCATAATCAAACAACAATAAGTCAAATTTGTTTTATGACATGGGTCAATTGCTACAGTGACAGTTTTCGGGTGTGTTGAACATTGACTGTCTGTAAGTGGAGTTGGTGGATGTCTTGTTACACCAAGTCCGGCTATAAGACATTCAAAATAATACTTCTTACGGACAAATAAAATGTTATTGGCAGCTTTATCAGCAGGACGACAACATATTTGTAATGGATATCATTCAAACAGCATCTGAATCTTTAAATACAAAGTCTTCTGTGAATATGCGTTTTAAGTCACCCAATATGGCCACGGACTATTGGCTAACTCAACTATTGACAACTCAACTAGATAGACTATGACACAATGTTATATACAACTAAAAAAATCATGGTTTCCTTATTTTCTCGGTTTCTATCTCACAGGATAAAGTGTGCCATCTAAACACGCCATCATAGTTCACTTCGGTCATTACTGTAACACTTCTCAACGTCTCCGACCATGGATTTGAACTGACGCGACACACTTGGAAGCTTCGCACACACCATGCCACCTCCACGCTTCTTCTGGCTCTCCTGCAGTGTAATTGAATAATGTGCAATATCAAAGCTTAATCAGGAAATGTTCAGACACAATATATAATATTTCTTGGTTGTGTTTACCAGATATTTAGCTCATGATATGATAAACGCAGCAGTGCTACGGTCTTACCTGAAGGATAAAAACATCTGAGTTTGATCTCTTTGCACATCCGAGCTAATAGTACATTTATCACTTAAGAAGTTTCAAAACAGTTTTAATATCAAAGTCCGATAACGGTCGAGGGAATAGCTTCTTACGTGTCTTATATGAAAGGTCTCACAATCAGCAAGTTGCAAAGGTAACTTTTTGATGACGTAGCGAGTCCCAAAATCATCATTTGAACGGAATTAAGCTGAAACTATTTTTGAATAATGATTCAAATGTATTAATACGCTGTTCAATGACAAAATAGTTTTATACTTTTCCAAGTTTTCGTCCATTGTGACAATCAAACCTAAGAATCGTTTTTTAAAACCAAATTATTCTGAATAAGATTTATATGGGCGTGCCATGTAGTGGCATTATGAAGAGTGTACCCCTGAGGCTTTTAACCATGTGCCCTTCTTTCGCCGGGCCAATGGTCATCGTCTCTTATTGTGGGGGCTACACTATCTATTATTCCTTTCAATGGCGATTCCCGACGATTGCTATCAGGTTTCACTAAGAACTTTGAAAGTAATGTAGGCTTTATTTGATGTCAACTGTATGAACATTATTCGAACAAATGCACGTCGAAAATCTTTGAAGCAGTTAATACATACCTGTCTGTTAATATCCCCTATACAAATTCGATCTTTTGATTCAGTGGTTGTGACTGCCCACTTGGAATGGTCTTTGGTCGATTTGAAGTTCACGTCACCAGGTAAGGTAAGTGATCTTACGTTCTCTACTTGATAACCTTCGCAAAACGACTTCAGATTTTCAGCAGGCCCTTTTTGCCATGTCTCAGCATACATATTACTCTCGAAATGCGGAGCGATGAAATCGCTGTATGTATCTGTCAAAGATAACCACCGAACGCAGTTTAAGACAGAGTCGGAAAGAACAATATTGTCAAACGGAAGTGAGCTGAAATCAAACATGGTAAATGCCCATGGGGTGCATTTGAAATGATTTTATACCAAGGCATAGAATTCTGTGAAAGTTTGAACAAGAAAAATAATATACGAGCACCCTTTCAGAAATCATGCAGAATCAAATGAAAACGGAGCGTAAATGGATTTGAAAAGACACGGAAACAAATTGTTGTCTCATTCATCCGAATTTTTAGCAGGGAATTTCCTCCAAGATGGCCTAGTATCTTCTCTCTTCTCTTTCTCAATGACAATATTGAATAAATATGTGAAAATTTTAACTCACGAAATAAAACTTATTGCACTTTTGTAACAAATGATTTTTTGTAATGTAGGAGGATGCTTTGCAATTTAGTGGACAAAGTTTTGTAGAACACTGCAAGAAATTTTGGTGACGTCAAGTTTCAAAGATATGTAGTTTATAGACCTTTAGGCGGTATGTCATATCTATATAGTATACCT
This sequence comes from Ptychodera flava, assembly GCA_001465055.1. NCBI lineage: Eukaryota > Metazoa > Hemichordata > Enteropneusta > Ptychoderidae > Ptychodera > Ptychodera flava. The sequence goes on along the minus strand of LD348562.1, from coordinate 173,617 downwards.
GAAGAAAGTTACATGAATGACTGTCAAACACATATTCAATAAGAGTCGAATTCGTATAAATTGGTTCATTTTTGACCGAAGATTTTGTCGAGTTGAAATTGGTCCAAGATTGGTTTCGGTCAATGATTTGCAGTACTGTGCGTTATCAACTAGTTAAAAGTTGAAATTCATGGGACATGGAAAATACGATGTTTGAGGCATGTAACATACATACATACATACATACATACATACATACATACATACATACATACAGATAGACAGACAGACAGACAGACAGACAGACAGACAGACAGACATACATACAGAAAGACAGATTGACTGACTGACAGACAGACTGATGATATACTCCGCACAATTACCCATACTTATTGCTTCTATGGAAATAGTGCACAGGATCGGGCAGAATTCTATGAGTTAAAAGACTGCTAAAATAATTATTTGCAGCAACTACCCTTTTGGGAAGTTAATTCCTCATCTTTCATAGCAACTTGTTCTCTGTTATACAGACTGTAATGCTGTCTCTTTACTTGTAAAACTATTGATTGCGAAAACATATTTACCGGCGTTAAATTTCGCACTTTTGGCGAATATGTCGATGGTTACTCCACCCTGTTTCTATCTCGGCATGGTATTTACAATACACAGTGTCCATCTTCACAGTGTCCATCTACAACGCTTTCTAACCCTTCTACTGCTTCTTTAATAACTGCAGTTACGTGAGAATTGTATATATTTGGACAGTTGTACTGTAGGGCTGTCACTGAAAGAGAAATATATATATAAATATGGTAATGACTAAGAAGTGGAGAGTCAAGAATTACATTATTATGCAATTGCTTACAAAAATTGAAAAGTCTTTAGCTGGAAGTCTTGACGATTTTCACATTTTTGTGTGCCATCACAGTTTCTTGTTCTACTTCTAGAGAACGTGGAGAAACACTGTATTTAGCTTTTCAATCCAGCCTGTACACGTAGTGAATTGTCGGCCACTCTTTAAATGTAAATTAAACAGTAACGGTACCTATTACCCGTACAGATATTATGTTTACAAGCTGAAAAGCACGTGTTTAAACATGCTTTGAGTAGTCTTCGGGGTGTAGACCGAGTTACTGATGTCGATATACAAAAAAAACATACTGTATTTAAATTTAAAGTGGTCATCTTTGTCATTAAGAATACGTATTCAATTTTGAGACCCGTAAATAAATACAGCTATAAACAATCCACTCTTTCTTTGTTGAAGATATTATACACACACACACACACACACACACACACACACACACACACACACACACATATATATATATATATATATATATATATATATATATATTATATTATATTACTTTCATTTCAAAGACCGCTTTCCCTTCGTTACCGTCCTTTGCTTACACTTTTAAAGTCTATCGACTGACTCCACAAACTCACTTATTTGTTTATAGCTGCCATCTGAAACCTTCGCGGAGATACAGATCAACGACTGCCCAAGGCTCTTGGTATTAGTGGGCCAAGAATACTCTCCCTCCGACGATTTTGGAAAAAGGCGGACACTGTGTATCAACCAAAACCCACAAGCTTCGTCCAAGCAGACGACACCTAATCAGGGAAGAAAGATATGAGTTAAATCAAGGCGACAAAAAAGGATATAATACAGAAAATGGCCAGAATGATTCTAAAAGGAATTATTCGAAACATCTTTAGAGTGTTTAGAAGGATGCCAACTAATTACATAACCAATACATTTGAAAAGCTAAGCCAGCTCATAACCATGTTTAAAGACATTTAAACACCTTTTGGTTAATTAGCGGGACCTTTATCGACTTGAAAACACCACCACAACCACTTCTATTTTTTATTCCTATTAAACCCAATTCCAAATTCACACGTGTAATTACATTACCTCACCTTTTGTATGACCTTTTCGTGATGGCACACGCGTGTCGTTAGGTGGACTGTCGTTGTACATAAGGTACGCAACTTTCTGATGGAAATAATGACAATGGCGAGTATTATAAATAATGAAATTCTTTGACGCTGTTTAGGGTGAACATTTATTCAGTTCCCCTCTTTTCCCCTCTCTTCCTGAAAATTATCGTAACCAAAAATAATGCCATTGCCTTCCCCATCACTAAGTTTAATAGCTTCCTCTTAGTCGCATACGCTGAAAGCTCCCTTCATGATAATCACACTGGTGATTTGAAAATAGCAGATCAATAAAATCTAGGCATATTAGCCACTGTAGTTTTGGTTAGAGAAAACACCATCAGAATTGTTTTTATCACAAGAGATATTTCCCCAGCGATCATATATTACCTCGGAGTCGTGGTTGTTGAAAATTTGGTTTAATGTCTTCGCCAATGCACTGTTTTCTGAGTTTATCCCGACGGTTGATAACCTGCCGTTTTGGACAGATGGATCAAAGTAATAATAAGCAACGCCTTCGTTCACCAAACCGTTGGCACTGTACTTTGACTCTGGAATCTTTGGATATTTATAAATTATAAACCTGAAAAGTAAAAGTACGGCAGCGATTCGAAAAAGAAAAAACAATTTATGTCCTTTTTACTCCGTCTTGTGTCTTCTCAGAGGAAATGTGGAGCTCTTTAACCCATTACAATGTCCCTGTTAGTTAGTTTTTATGGCATGGACAGATGTTTCATGTAATAATGCATTTATAGGTCAATGTTCAACCTTTGAGAATAGCAAACAACATGATAGTAACCAGACGGAAAAGATATATGATATTTTGTAGGATTGAACCCACAACCTTTGGTGATAAATCATGTCAAGGGTTCCTGCTCTCGAAACAGCACATTACTTTATATTCACATTGACAATACGTGCAATGCGTATCTCTACTTGGTTAACATAAATTTGAAAGGGATTTATTTCACTATTTCATTGGATGTCAAAGAAGACTTTAACACGGACAAAATTGTATTAAAAGTATAACAGAGTTGTTTTTACCACGTATGACGAGAAATATTTGGTGAAGCCAGCCAGTACTGTGGACCATGTTCGAGTTGTAAGCACCAGTCTCGTAGTCGACGTAAACGTATGTGTCGAGAATACACCTAAAGGCTGGTCTGAAGAGACCACAGCCACAGTGGAATTGTCTCTGAACTTGCAGCAATATACTTTTGCACGTCAAGTGAAGTAGTCTACATGCATGTGGCGTGTTTGTTGGACGTGGTGGACATTGTTGTCCTTCAGCGCCTTAACTCGTATTCATCAGTGGCGTATACATTTTGTACTTTTGGAACACAACCAATAACACCACCATTTTATGCCATGTAATCACATTTGAATTGTGGCTGCAGATAGGCAGTTAGGTGTCCCAATCCCTCCAAGTTGAAAGGAACTTTGTCATGCTCTGGTCAAAATGAATAGCTGCATTGTTAGCCAGTATAGCGAGGCGCTAAAACGACAACATTTTATCGTATGCATAAGGGAGGCCAAACTTGCCCTAGCTTTACAGGGTGGACGTACACGCCTAACCTTTCGAGTCTGACATCGTTGTTTAGGCTCGTTACTTCAGTACTTTATGAAGTACGCTTGGGGCGAATTATAAAAAAAAAACCTGAAGGATTGAATAGAAAACAGGAAAGACGTTCTGTATCGAGGTAGATGAAATTCGACTTAAAAGAGGAGGAATAAACAAAAACAGATACCATGAGTTGAATTATTTCGATATTTCTTACCAGTCAACATCGTTCCCGTCGTCGTCCTTACACGAGATGTTCGCCGACACAACGATGAATTGAAAGGAACAAACAACTAAAAGGACATACTTCAGCATGATATCGAGTATTGCGCGTCCCCGAATGGATGGATATTGTCGGGATGTATATTTTAAAGGGGCAACATTGAATCACTTTGAAAGCAACGTAAGCAGCATTGTGATAAAATGGACGCGCCAATAAAATAAGGTAGTGCAGACACGTGATCTATGAGTCATACCGAAAGTGAAACCAACACAAAATATCAGGGGTCAAAAGGTCATCTTGCGATACTTAAATGCCGAACAGGGTTCAGAGGATTAAGTACTTGATGGGCAGAAATACGGCTTCAAAAAGGTTATTCCTAGGTAGCGATAGATGTTTAGCTGTGTCTGCAAAATTCGCACTTTGACCTGACGCGGAACCGGTCGTACACCGCTACCAGGTCAACAAGCCAAGAGGTCAGTGGTATATTTGAGGTCCGACATAGGTTGTTTATCAGCTTGATTTATACGTGATAAATCTTCGAACATAATAAACAATTGAATAATCGTCATACTAAATGCGAACAAAAGCCAATGGGAGAACTGACCAACTACTACTACATCTGTTACACTTTTAAATCTTTATAACTCTTTGTATCGTTTTCAATATTGCACCGTCCAGATTTTAAGGAGGAATGAGCTAATGCGTCGCGTGTGGCAGCAAAGGTGCTCATCACGACAAATTGTCATGAAATACATTCGCATATGTTTCACTTGCTTCTAACCCTAAAATGTCATATAAAATGAGCTGATTCGTGTCTGTAGTAGCATCACTAAGGCCTTGTCAACCAATATATACATTTGATAGTTTCCATAATAACATTTATTGTCACACATTAGCGTTTCGTCATACTTGTCTCTTGATTTCCCCAGTACTACTTCCGCAGGTAGTTATTTCTGTGTACATATGAAACAATGCATTGATGGCCACCATCGCCAGTGATAGACTTTGATGCAAATGGTGGAGAATTTCTTGTATTAAAAGTGTTTGAGACAGGCAGGTTCAGGAACATAATTCGTAAAAGGAAGCAAATAGTAGTACTAGAATTTAAAATACTTCATAAAGACTTGGTGCAATCAATTTATGAGACAGCTTTATTAGCACTCTTGCCGTTGCAAAATATTAAATTAAAGATATAAAAGAAACATCATTATTATGTACTGTAACTGGTAACGTTTCCAATATCGTTTTCATACGTGACCATATATAGTAGCATATAGTCAGTGTTCTAACTTTACAATGTTTCGCAAAACAAGTCCTTTTGGCTGGTGTCAAATTTTTACGTTTACAGAAGTGATAAAACAATCTTGGTATATAAATATAGTAATCTATGACGAAAGTAGCGCCCTCAGAGTCGGTTTTATTTGTAGTCTAATTTCTGCGTGCTGTCTTCAGGTTGGTTAATTTTAAACTCAAAGAATATACTGCCTAATTAGATTTTGGGAACGAGGAAAAACATCGTACTACCTTCTTGTTTGAAACTCTGATGTTAGCTCACTGTGATTAATATCTTTCCTATGCACTTTTTGTTATCGGCAAATCAATACACAAGTTCACACACACAAACACACTCACAACGTGTTTTATTTTCCTTCCTGGGTATAAGGTCCTTTCTTATGGATTAGTTTTTATTAAATTTAAAAATGATGTTTATTATAACCTTCGACAAGGAGCGATACCCTTTATTTGGTATCTAATATTTGAAAATTGGCGCATTGGTGTGAGTGCCATCATTTCAAAGTTGTTTATCTGTCGATACATAAATAAACATTTCCGTTAGTTTCTGTCACGTTGGTTTCATGCGTCCTTGAAAGATCCTCCATTTCCTGTTACTAATATCATGAATTATTTATATTGAATATTACCTGTCAAGTTAATCATTTATCAGTATTCCAGAGTATATATACTGTCTGTCTATAGGCCAAGTCTGAATAAATAAATTAACTGGTATGCTTCAGTTAGGAAGTTGTTATATCAGCTAATTTTTCTCTACACGTTATGTTCACTTTTTGTGTTAGCCTTTGGAAATGGAGACAAAATTAAAAAGGGCAATTGTTAATTTTAGGTGATCTCTAAGTAATATTAACATTTGCTTCTGATTGCAAAAGCTGGTACGATACAGGTCAAAGTTACATAAATACCAATGCAAATTTGCAACCTCATATACAGTTAGTGAAAACAGGTGAATAAAATGTAATTACTTTATAGCTACTTACAGCGAAAACGGAGTCAGCGAGGACACTCTCTTGTGCCGAGCGACAAAATAAACGCAGCCACTGACTTTTTTTACAGACAAGACACACAGACGATGTGGCAACTAGAGTAGCTGTCGGTTTTGATAAAAGTTTGTAGTTTGGAGGATAGAACTGTTGAAGTAGTCATGGTTGTTACTGATATTTCTCCTCTACGGTGTTTCCATATCAACAAGCTAGCTTATAATTTTCAGATAGGTCAAGGCTACGTATTTTTACGAGGGAGTGAGAAAATAACATCTCAACGTTTTGTACTCGTGTTTGTCTGTTTCATTCTGTCTCTTTTCTTTGAATTTTTGAAAACAAAACAAAAGTGCTCGGTTTATTTTGCAATATACACTTATATACACTTGAATAAATTCAGTGCGAAGAGAACATATTGATAGACCGTTTTATTTACATTAACGGTACAGAACAGTACAACAAATTCAGTGAAAGTTGAATGACATTGAAAGGAAAAATACAATTTGTGTTATAATGATACAGTTACTCTAATAATACAATACATCGTAACAAATTCATCTTAGAAACAGAATGACATTGTTTGAACATGATCACTTACTTTCCTTTTTGTTTGTACACAATCCATTATCACTGTAGGACAGATTATCGTGTAAAACAGAATAAGATATTTGGTTTTCGTAAACAGAATTATAGTTAGGTTTTTGCTTGTTCTTTTACGTCATTTTGATAAACTACGGTACGACAAATTTAGAGGAAACTAAACAAAACTACATTTCAAACAAATTATCACTGGTAATATATTTATAATATGGGCAGTTTAAAAACACTTTTTATTCATTAATGTTAAGTGTTTTAGGATAATACAATAATACTTACTAAAGTCAGTGAAAATGGACATACTTTTATCGCTCTTGTGTAATATGCAAATGATGTTTAACACAACCAGAAAAAAAAAACATTTACGGTTGCTATATTTGTTACTACAGTAATTGACTGAAAAGATTGGAATTTCAAAATATTCATGTCTTTACCAATAACTGACTGACACGACTTAAGATACGAATGGGACCAGTAATTGTTTAAAAATGAACGTCAGACTCTCCAGGGAGAATTTGTACTACAATCTAAAAATTTTGCTCTGAAAATTACTACTTTTTGAAAATTTCGATATAGAGTAAACATTTATAAATAAAAGTGAGTAACATGATTCATAGTAACTTGTAGATGTTTTGAAATGTTTCAAGGTGGAGAAGACACAGTTTTGTGAAACTGTATTTATGATGTAAAAAACAGTTTATATTCAGGCAAGTACTTTACTATGACAATACTTAAGCTTGACATACAATTAAATTTTACTTTCTTAAGAAGCAGATAAGTCAAAGCGTTCCTAACATTATTCCGTATGCAAAATTACAGAAACAGGCATTCGGTAAATGTATGAAAACAGAGGCGACATGGTTTGTTGAGAAAAAAGTTAATATGGTTAATAGAGGAAAGTCAATTGGCATGTTATAGTTCACTGCTTTGAATTTTTTGCGACGCATGATGGTTCAAAATACACTAACAACGTGTAAGAATAAAAGTTAAGGTATTGATATGCAATAGAAACCCCACGGCACTATTTTTCTAGACTCGCCATTTACCGATTATATGTGATATAATCTAAAATCGTTGTCACCTCACCTGTTACACGTAATATCTACATATGCTATCACAGTTCATCATGTTTGTCTTTACTTTTACTTATAAAGGATTTATAAGTTTTCCTCACTTCGGGAAGCTCCATACACACCATGCCACCACCACGGTTCATCTGGCTTTTCTGTAGAGAAGGCGAATTGTTCACATAAAAATAACACCTTTCCGTCTTTTGTGATAGTCAAATATATGAAATATTGTCATTTGTAAAACCAAATCTTAAATTCTGTATAAAATTCATGTGGTTGTCGCATATTGTAAAAACAATGTAGCCAGAATAAGTGAATGTGTACACTGGAGGCAAGAGACGTTTTGGCCTTCTGATGTCGAGTAAATGATTATCTGCCCTCGGACACATCGTCCCGTGATGGAGCAATAATGTTTTATTAGTTTTGATGTTAATTTCCCGATGATTGAGCAAAGACTGCTCCAAATACTGAGAAGGCAGATAGATTATACTTGATTTCCACAGCTACTTTTCAAAAATTATTAGAAAGTCATAATTCTTAGGGTCTTCGAAGTAGTGCACACATACCTGTCTGTTAATATCTCCGATGCAAATTCGAGCTTCTGAATCTTTGGCTGTGATTGCCCATTTAGAGTGGTCTTTGGTCGATGAGAAAATAATACCACCAGGAAAGGTAAGCGAGTCTATGTTTTCAACTTTATAACCTCCATTGGATGAGTGGAGATTTTTAGATGATCCCTGTTGCCATGTTTGAGCATACATGGCACTTTTAAAATGGGGAGCGATGAAATCGCCGTATATATCTGTTAAGGATAATCACAATACGCAGTTAAAGACATACCCAGCAGTAAAATATTGGCAAACCATAGCGATCTGCAAGCAAACATGATAAATGCCGTTGAGTTGCATCCCCTTTTTTCATTATTTTTGTGGTGTCATTTTGAAGGTAAGAGCGGTTGATGTTAATGT
>LD348562.1:148685-163273 GCA_001465055.1 Ptychodera flava | reverse complement strand
CTTCGCAGAGATACAGAGCAACGACTGTCCATAAACTCTGGCATTGTCAGGCCAAGAATACTTCGAATTGCTGTTCGATGAGGTTGGGAAGAGTCGGACACTGTGTACCAACCAAAACCCGCCAGCTGTATTCAAGCAGACGACACCTAGAGATATATAGAGACACAAAGTTTAAGAACGCAAAATCAGAAGATGTATAATCCTGAAAACCCCAGGAATGTTTCATATGGTAACCCAAAAAAAATATCAGAGCGTATAGATGATCACTTTGAACTATTCTGTTTGCAGAGTCAAGGAACTTGAACATCACGATAAGCTGAGAATGTTCACAACAAGGTAGAAAGGCACATCGCAACATCATCCCGTCAATTAGTACGATTTTTAGCGACTTCAAAACACGACCATGTTCATTTCTGCTGCTTGTTTTCCCCTCATCCTAATACATACGAACACAATTACTTCACCTCACCTTTCGTGTGACCTTTGCTATTTGGCACAGGCGTGTTATGTGGCGGACTGTCGCTGTACATCAGGTGGGCAATATTCTGATGAAATTAATGACAATTTAAAATATCAGAATTCATGACAGTTTATGCTGTTGTATATGGCGTATATTCATTAAGCTCCTCCCCATTACTTGCCATGCCTAAAAATTACGGAAAAAGATGATCAATAACGCCGACGCGATTGTTTCCTCAGTAACCATCTTTCCCTTCACAGTATACGCTGTTATATGTGACACATCTCCCTCTGGCAAAGGTGATAAGACCACAGGGGGGAAGCAAAAAGTCCCCTGGGGTGGGGAGGGAGGGTTTTTGGTACAACGGTTTACCTTACTGATTTTATTAATGTTGACTGTGATATTTCAAATAAAGAGTTCAACTCCAAACCGTCTGACTGCTTTTTTATTATATCAAGTAAAATTATTAATTTTGACTGTGGTATTTCAAATAAAGATTTCGATTCCTCACCGTCTGACTGCTTTACATATTACCAACAAGTCCTTATCTCCTCTCCCACTTATGTATACACCACTATAATTGCTCCGAAAACATTGTCAACTTGCTAATCCGCTGTCCGTATCAGCGGATTAATTGATTAAGTCAACACCACAGCCGTCACACACGTAGTAAAATCAGGAAAGGATTGAAGATCTCAGACACAGTGTCACAAAAAACCCACAAATCTTAGCAGATATAGAAGTCAATCGAAATTTAAAGAGTATCAAAGGCATCGCTATACCAATGAACTGTTACATGCCAAAGTACGCCGTCTAAAATGGTCATCCTGAGCCAGAAAACCAACCTACATTTTTGAATCGGTCATGGTCCGATGTCGTCCGTAAGAGCGGAAGTCGGAAGTAGAACCTTTTCACCTCAAACCTGTTTATTTCCAGTCAAGAAGTAAACATATTTCCCATGATGCGTTTGATGTTACATAATGTCAAAGTTAGTACATCATGCTCAAAATGAACAAACGTTATTTATGAGCACGCTACACGACTGGTTTTAATCAATCCTACAAAATCCAAACGAGGATTCAATTTGTATCTTTTTTGTCACAAAAAGTTGCTAACGATGAGTTCGAGAATATAACCAAACTTCTGTCAATCCTGCACAGAAAGAGCTGAAGGGCGAGGTATCACATTTCCTGCCTCTGCATCTACACAAACCTCCTCGGTCAATCGAGGTGGTAGCTTCTTCAGTCACAGACAAGCAGAATTCTTTTCTCCTTGTAGCAAGGCTCGGACAGCATCAACCGAACGAACACCGCTGCAGGCAGCTCAATATAGATTGATGTCATCGTGAATGCCAGTATTATACACTATCCATATTATTCGATTCGATTCGTCACTGTACAGACAGCGTCTATCGTAAACGATGCACACCGTCATCGACCTTGACCGACTCAATTGCCGCCAATACATCAGCGACTATCCATACCAATGAAGTTCTCACCTACCGGTATTCCAAAAGAACCTCCACCATGTGCACAACGTATCAACAAAACATCTTGAATGGCAACGAACACGACTTAGACTTCCTAGACTAGTAGTATTACCCCCGGGTATTACCAGGCTTACGAATAGCTGACATTTTCTTGTCCGTTCTCGTTTTAAAATGTTAGTGTGTTTTTCCCTTCCGCGTCCATGTCTAGCGTAAGTTATAGTATTTTCCCCAAAGATGGACAGCCCTCGCTTCAGTTTCCGAGAACTAGAAGGATAAAATCATCAACTTTTTATTCAGTTTTATGTTTGTTAAGGTGCTGGTACAGCAAGCACGCGTTTTCAATAAAAACGATTTCATAGTATTGTCTGTTCTCCTTCAGGCCGTCCAGATTTATTTTAATTTTTTCTGAACTGTCGCTGCATATGGCTGTTGTTAGTGACTTTTTAACTTTTCTGCATTTTCTTTCCTGATCGGTCGGACGATGGCCTAGATGATTTCATCACATACAAGGAGCTTCAATTTCTCTCCACGAGAATATTTTAAGCGTCCAAGGTCGTAGATTTCAGGCTTCCGATTTTTCCAAATATTTTCTCTCCAAAAACCGATCGCGCCAGGTCGTGGCTGTAAAGTGTTGAATTTTAACGACATTTTTCTCAACGACCGTGGCTTTCAGGTATTCGACTTCATTTTACAAATGTATGTCAACGACCAGTTGAGGCCGTGGCCGTAAAGTGTGGAAGTTTTCCCGACATTTCTCAACGATCGGCCATGATGTTATGGCTTTCAAGTTTTGACTTTTTTCCCGGTAATTTTTCTCAACGACCGGTCATGAGGTCTTGGCTGTAACATTTTCTCAATGATCGGTCATGGGGTTATGTTCCACCTGTGATTTTTTTCTTGGTAATTTTTCTCTACGACCGATCGTGAGGTCGTGGCTGTAAGTGTAAAGTGTGGGATTTTTGCCAACATTTGTCTACATACACGACCGGTCGCGAAGTTTGTGGCTTTCAGGTTTTCGACTTTTTTCAGTAACTTCTCTCAAAGGCCGGTCACTAGGGAGCTCCTTTACCGTTTATTCATGAATAATAAGTTGTGTACCTTACTGTTTATTTACGAATTAGTGAATATTTTAAGCGTCCACTAGTTTTACGGACGACATCGTGACACTGTGTCTGTGTTCTTCAACCCTTTCCTTATTTTACTACGTGAGTGACGGCTGTGGTGTTGACTAAATCAATTAATTTGCTGATGCGTACAGCGGATTAGCAAGTTGGCAATGTTTTCGGAGCAATTATAGTGGTGTATGCACAAGTTGAAGAGGAGATGAGGACTTGTCGGTAATATATTAAGCAATCAGACGGTTTGGAGTTGAACTCTTTATTTGAAATATCACAGTCAAAATAAATAAAATCAATAAGGTAAACCATTGCACCAAAACATCCTCCCTCCCCATCCCAGGGGACTTTTTTCTCCCCCCTGTGATAAGACTGGCCCCCCGGTCGTCTGGCTTTTTCGGTAACGGCTGGCCAAGCGACTTCTGTGGGTCAAGGCGTTCACCCCACAATCAACAAACAGCGTACCATTAGCTCTACAGTCTGCTGATGTTTTGTCCTTTAATCTATTATGTTTTGATACTTATATGCCCAGAGCAAGTCTGAGTGGTGATATACAAATCAGAAATATTAATAGTCATTCACAAACGTCATTCGTAATAGCCGCTGCACTTTTTGTGCGAGAAAACTTTTTCAGGGGTATTGGGTTTTTGTATAACTCACAAAAATCAGATTTTCGATTTTGGGCTATATCAGTGAGACTGAATTTCTGCATTCAAAAACACCATAAATTATAACCTTTATAGTACAGATACGGAACTACCAAACTGCATAGATACGCTGCTTGTCCAAGGAAATCTGGCAACAGAGTACTGAAAAGAAGATAAGCATCTATCAGGGAGTTACAATAACACTAATTTTAAGGTAGCAGGCGCCTCGAAAGTGAAAGACTCAAACTTTTGCTCAATCTTTCCTTAAGGAAACTTTCAACCATTCTCTCACCAAATCAACAATAAAAATCGGGAGTCACCGTGCAAAGTTTGGAAGTAGCGAAATAAAGTGCCCAACATTTTTGCGATATTTGAAATTCAAAATGGCCGCCATTCCTGTGTTAACTCTTAAGGGGAAACTAAAATTAGGGATTTTCGAAAAAATAAGACGGTGAAAGTTTTTCTTTCCCCAAGAGCTTTAAAATGAGCTCCTACAAGTGGTAGATCAGAAAAGAATTGTAGAAATTTGAGAGTTTGACTATCTGTCCCCTTTGCGCGTTTTATCTCAAGCCAGTTTTAAGCAAAATTAATGGTAACCCCAATGTGTAATTTCAGCCCAGGTGATTACAGGACGTTGGAATTCGAAGGGGTTCTGAGACTTCAATCGTGGAAACGGCAGTTACATCGACACAATTATTGCACGTCATTTGTCATCTCCAAATAAAGCGGTAACAGGCATTTTGCTGCCTTCTTATCCCATTTTTCTGATTTATAACTGGAGAAATGTAAGTGATACATTGGAGATTTTCTAACTTCTAGGCAGATCTCGTAAAATTGTATCTATTTCAAACTAAAGCTGGGATTAAACGTTTGATCCAAGGGGCAAAACGTATGCAATTGTAAGGCCCGGTAGATATTTTCCAACGTGGGTCAACCCTGATCACATATCTCCCTGGCAAGATCTTTATCATGAGATATATTTCCCAAGCGATCGCATACTACCTTAGCGTCGTAGTTTCTATAAATTTGGTTTACTGTAATCCCCAATGCCTGGTTTGGTGAGTCTATCCCAACTGTTGACAACCTGCCAGCCTGGACAGATGGATCGAAATAGTAGTAACCAACTCCAGCTTTCACCAACTCATTGCCACTGTCAGATATCTTCGGAAGTTTATAAATTATGAACCTGAAACATAAAATATTGCACCGATTATTCGAGAAAATGTCGCATTTATCATAGTCTTATATCAGAATTGGAAAGAATCGCAAGCTCTAAAATCCCTTGGATACATTTCCATACCAAACTTAAATCTACTGACCGACTATATTTATTGGCACTGAATAGGCTTTCATCATAGAATATAAATCCACAGCTTGATGTACAACTTGTTAAGAACAGCCGTATAACAAGTACTAACATGATGGTGACCCAGGTCAGAGTAAAGTCTGAATTCTGTAGGGTGGAACCCACGCTACGCTGATAAAGCTTTTGTCAACAATGTATTGAGAACACGCCTGAAGAATGGCCTTAACAGTCCACAGGCATGGTTTAAAGGTCTCTGAAATTTCTACAATAGTTTTGAACGTCAATTCGTATTGTCGTACAATCTACATTCATGTGGATTGTTTGTGGGACGCGGGGGAGGCATTATGTATCGCTGGACTTTTTTATACAGCGCTATTACCATGCATTCTTTAGTGACGTAGGCATTTGTACTTTGGAACCCAACTTATAACATCTGCATTTGATGCAATGTTATCGCATGTGAATTATAGTTACTGATAGGCAGTTAGGTGTCGCAATTTTTGCCAACTTAAATGAACTATTTCATGCTTTCTGTATTAAATGTATGACGTTTGTCTAGCCAAAATTGGTGCTCGTATTGTTAGCCAACATGGTACTGCGATAACACGGTAACATTTTACCATATGCATAGTGACAATAAAACTTGGCACTGCAAGGTGGGCGGAGAAGCCTAAAGTTGTGGGGCAGACATCTTTGTTTGCGCTAACTGCTTCGGTTTGTTATGAAGTACACTTGAAGGTGAAACTTCAAATCAATAATATAGACTTACTTCAATGATTCAATATAAAACAGGCAGGACATTCTATATCGGAGAAGATACATCTTGACAGAATAGAGGAGGAATAAAAAACAGGTAAAATGAGAGATATGAATTTGACATTTCTTACCAGTCAACATCATTCCCGTTGTCGTCCTTACACGAGATTGCCGCTGACACAGAGAGGATTTTAAATGAACAAATAGCTAAAATTACACACTTCAGCATGTTACCGAGTACATGTATTATGTTTCACCAATCTGTTTGATATCGTTCGGGGTATGTATAAGATCGAGGCAATATTGAGTCACAGGTGGAGGTGACTTTGTCATAAATAAAATGGACGGGCCAATAAAATAAGGTCAGGCAAACACGTGAGCTATGAGTAATACCGGAAGCGAAACCGAAACATTTAGCATTTGAGGGGGAGACATATTGCAAAGTCGTGTTGATCTACCAAAATATTATCAATTTGTTGTGGGAGATAGATGTATCGCTGTGCAAAACTCAGACGTTGAACAGTGGCGAGTTGTATACTGCCACCTAGTCGACAAGCCAAAATGTGGTATATTTAAAGAATTAGGTTGTTTATCAACTTAATTTATGCCTGATAAAGTTCGAACGAAAACAAGATTGAGACAATCGTAATAGTAAATGTAAGCAAAAACCAATGGTAGAACCAACCGACTACGACCGCATCTGTTACACATTTACACCTTAACAAGTGTGTGTATTGTTTGGAATATAGAATTCCTCAGATTTTGAGGAGAGGCTAATGTAAAACATGTAGTAGCAAAGGTGCTTATCACGAAAATTTCTTCACGAAATACATCAACGCATATGTGTCGTTGGCTTCTAACTTCAAAACGTCGTGCAAAATGCGCTAATTTGTCATATTCAAATTGGTAGCATCCCCTGGCCTTTAAAACTACTATGTACACATAATAGTTTTCAAATAACATTCTTTATCACACAGTACGATCTGAAGAGCGTCCAAACCCTGAAACTCAGAGGATGCAGTCCATCGGAAGGTTGATTGAAAATTGTCGGTTGTCTAGTTTGGGTCCTGCTGCACTCTGGCCCTAGCTTGGTTTTGTACATTTAACTAGAATTTGTAATTAGTGATACGAATAGCAGACCTGAACAACTGTATGTAGAGCTTGGAAACAACTGTGCAAAATTTACCCAAAGCAATTCTTAACTGACTCACGTGACGAGCCTCATTCGACCCCTGTCAATATGCATCAATCCTATGTTCTAGCTGTAGTGTAGACTGTCACGCCTGGCGTCGGTGTGATGGATGATTGGATCTACAGCTGAAGTGTTTTAGGCGTTACATGACAGTGCAGTCTTTTGGTATCTCCATGAGTTTGGGGAGCTACTTATTTTGAAAGTCTTGAGTCTGATTCATAGAATATTCTCGGTAGATCGGCTCCATGCCCGGGCATACTATTCCTGTACAGTACACATCGGCTGAGATAGCACGACGTGAGGTTGGTTGCTGGTGTTAGGTACTAACACTGTCACTCAACACACAACTATGCCGAAAAGCCGTGCTCTCATAGGAGTATCTTTAGATCCAAATTAAATTGATGGCACGTATGTAGACTAAAACCATCCATGTATTTGTTGTTGCAGACCTAAACAGCGCATCTTTTAATCATAGCAAAAATGCCAGAGATCTTCTCGAAGTTGGTACCAAATGCATTGACTATTGCTCTCAGGGGATTGCTCTCGAATGTTAGTCACTTCTGACGTTATGCCAAGTGACCAATATACGGCGAATTTGAACTCTGACGTTTCCTCACAGGATGAATTTTTCGCAACTTTAACAATGGAATACACTACTGTACAAATAGTTGCCACTACAAGGTTATGTGTTTTTGAAAGATAATGAATATTGTTTTATACGATTCAATTAAGTTCAGACATACAAAAATAAGGTGAGATATACACTTTAATATACTTCGTAAAGACTCTGTGCTATAAATATCTGGGACAAAATATTTAACTTAAGGAATAAAAGAAACATCACTATTAATTACTGTAACTAGTAACGCTTCCCTTGTAATTTTCGTAAGCGACCATAGTAGCGTATAGGCAGTGTTCTAACCTATGGATGTTTCGCAAAACAAGTCCTATTGGTTGGTGTCAAATGTTTACGTTTACAGAAGTGATCAAACAATAATTGAATACAAATATAGTAATCTATTATGAAACTAGCGCCCTCACAGTCGGTTTTACTTGTAGTCTAATTTTCTGCATGCTGTCTCCAGGATGGTTAATATTTTAAATCAACGAATATCTGCCTACTTTAGATTTACTGAACGAGCAAAAACATAGTTCTTCCTTCTTGTTTGTAACTCTAATGTCAGCTGTTTTTAATTAATGTCTTTTCTATGCACTTTTTGTCAACAGCAGGTACATACAAAACACACACATACAAACAAACTCACAACATGTTTATTTTCCTTTCTGGGTCTAAGGTCCTTGCCTACGGTACATCGTTTTATTAAGTTTAAAATCGATGTTCATTATAATCTTCGACACGGATCTAAATCTAGTATTTGATACAAAGTATTTGAAATATTGGTATAAGAGGCCTCAATTCATGGTTGTCTATTTATAGATACATAAATAAAGGTTTGCGTAATTTTCTGTCAGGGCCTACACTGTATTTGCCCCTGGAATCCTAGGATATTTATGAATTATAAACCTGAAAAGTAAAACTATGGCAGCGATCGTCATAAAATTATGTCATTTCTACTCAGTCTCGTTTCCTCTCGGAGAAAATGTCAAGATCTTAGACCCATTATACACATTGCAATGCCAAAGTTAGTCAAATGACCGACTATATTTATGGCACGGACAGATGTTTCATGTAAAAACGCATTAACAGGTTAATGTTCAACCTTTAGGAACAGCCACAATCATGATAGTAATCAGACGAAAAACATATCTAATATTTTGTAGGATTGACACCAATCTTCGGTGATAAATCATGTCAAGGGGTCCTGCTGTCGAGTCCACACATTATATTCACATTGACAACATAAGCAATACATATCTCTGCTTGGGTAAAATAAATTTGAAAGGGATTTATTTAACTGACAATTTCACATGGATGTCAAAGAAACCTTTAACATGGATTTAAATTGTATTAAGGGTATGACAGCGTCGTTTTTACCACATATGACGAGAAACGTTTGGTAAAGTCAGTACTGTGGACCATGTTCGAGTTGTAAGCACCAGACTCGTAGTCGACGTACACATACGTATTGAGAATGCCTAAACAGACCAAAACGCACAGCGGAATTGTCTCTGAGCTTGCAGCAATGTCCTTTTGCACGTCAATTCACTGTGACGTACAATCTACATGCATGTGGAGTGTTTATTAGACTTGGCGAATATTATGTCAAGCTCGATTTTTCCTACAGCGCTTTAACCCATATTCATTATTGACTTATACATATGTACTTTGGAACCCAACCGATAACGTCTGCCATTGATTCCGTGTAATCCCATTCTAATTGTGACTGCAGACAGGCATTTAGGTGTTCAAATCCCGCCACGTCAAAAGGGACTATGTCATGCTTTGCATATGTCTGGCCAAAATGAATACCTGCATTGTTAGCCAGTACAGCCAGGCGCTAAAACGACAACCTTATTATGGAAAGCGAAACTTGGCCGGGCTCTACAGGCTGGACATACAAGCCTAACCTTTCGAGTTTGACATCGTTGTTTGAGCTCGTTACTTCAGTAATTTATGACTTTGGGTGAATTATAAAAAAAAACCCTGAGGGGTTGAATAGAAAACAGGACAGACTTTCTATATCGAGGTAGATGCATTTTGACTTAAAATAGAAGGAATCCGTAGGTAGTTATTTTCTGTGTAAACATGGAACAATGCATTTATGGCCATCATCGCAATTGATAGACCTTGATGCACATGGCGGGGAATCCGCTGTATTAAGTGTTTGAAACAGGCGGGTTTAGAAACAAAATTCGTAAAGGGAAGCAAATAGTAGAACTATAATTTAAAATACTTTATAAAGACTTGGTGCAATCAATTCATGAGACAGATAGCTTTATTCGCACTCAAGCCGTTGCAAAATATTAAATTAAAGATATAAAACAAACATCGCTATTATCTACTGGAATTGGTAACGTTTCCAATATCATTTTCATACGTGAGCATATATAGTAGCATATAGGCAGCGTTTTAACTTCAGAATGCTTCGCAAAACAAGTCCTTTTGGCTGGTGTCATTTTTTTACGTTTACAGAAATAATAAAACAATCTTGGAATACAATTATATAGTAATCTATGATGAAACTAGCGCCCTCAGAGTAGATTTTACTTGTAGCCTAATTTCTGCATACTGTCTTCAAGTTAGTTAATTTTAAGCTCAAAGAATATACTGCCTATTTTAGATTTTGGGAGCTAAGAAAAAACATCGTTCTACCTTCTTGTTTACAACTCTGATGTTAGCTCTTTGTGATTAACGTCTTTCCATTGCACTTTTTTGTCATCAGCAGGTCGATACACACGTACACACACGAACACACTAACAGTTTGTTTATTTTCCTTCCTGGGTCTAATGTTCTTACTTGTGGGTTCGTTTTATTACGTTTAGAAACGATGTTTAATATAACCTTTGACTACGATCGATATCCCGTACTTGATATCCAGTACATGTATTTGAACATTGGCACGGTGGTAAGAGCGCGATCATTTCAAAGTTCTTTATCTATAGATACATGCATTAACGTTTCCATAACCTTTTTGTCACGTACGTCTTTGAAAGATCCTCCATTTCCTGCTATTAATGTATTGATACATTAATGAATACTACCTGTCAAGTTAGTTATTTATTAGTATTTCAGAGTGTATATACCGTCTGCCTAGAGGTCAACTCTGAATAAAGGAATTATCTGGTATGCTTCAGTTAAGAAGTTGTTATATCAGCTGATTTTCTCTACACGTTATGTACACTTTTTGTAATACGTTTTGGAAAATGAGACACAATTAAAAAGGACAATTCTAAATTTGGGTTACCTCTGAGTAATATCAGCAATTGCTTCTGATTGCTAAATCTGGTACGATACGCGTCAAGTTACATAAATACCAATGCAACATCGCAACCTCTTATACAGTTAGTGAAAAAAGGTAGATAAAATGTAATTTCTTTATAGCTACTTACGTAAGGGTACCGTTAGTAGACAAGAAATATGATGAGAAAAAGCAATGTCCCGTCTTTACTTTTAGGTACATCGTATAGAATTATGCCATACCTTCCGCTTTTGTACCATCCACACTTCCTTATGGCACCTTTCAACCATCAAACATTAATAGTAAACTGATTAAGACTGAAGCAGTGTTATTTCCTGAGTTCTAAAATTTTCTTTTACAATTGAATTTGAGATTGTTCGAAGAAAACTCTGTCCAATGTTGACCATGCAATGTAGGTGCATGATAATAAGTTGATCAATATTGATGAAAAGCGCCGAGCAAAAAATTCTAAGTCAGCATAAGTCATCGTAGATACATTTATTCATAATGGAATTTTGTCACTTTAATGTTGACACAACTTTTTGACTGCATATTTCAAATTATTTCTCATTTCAAGTCTTTAATGAACGTTAAACGTTTATGGCAATATAACAGTATGTTCTCCTGCATATCTAAATGAACACACCATGTGAAATGTACCTTGTCCAGAAAGCTATAATGGAATCCATTTTTACGGATTCTTAAAATATACAGTAGAATCAACGAATAATCCATCAACGTCCAGAATACGGAATCCAGCACTAGATCTTGATTCTAAAGTATACTAATAGAATCCAATATAGAATCGAGCATAATCCCTTGTGGATTCAGCTCTTTTGGCATAGTGAAACTAACTGAATTGGCCAGGTCTACAACCTGCGTCCACAAAACAGTAAAGTAGCATTCACCTTATACTGTAATCAGACATCTTTGGTTTAATTGACTATGGGTGTTACTGCTAAAAAATGAAAACCGTCTTGGTCAACTAACAGGGGAAGTATGTCATGTGCCATGCTTAAAATATTTGTCATGAAATAAAATAATGCATAATTGCTATTAGCACTCTTGCTTTATAAGGTCGTATAAAAATGCGTCTGATTTGTGTATGTGTTTTATAATTGTAGTATTTCTTGGCCGTATCCATTAATATGTAAACTTAATGGTTTTCAACGATATGACTGTCACACATCCCTACTTTCGTCATCTGTGACTTGTATTTTAATATATATATATTATTTCTCTGAATATAGAACAGTGCGTTCTTGGCAATCAGTGCCCCTGAAAGAACTCTCCAGGCGAGGCACGTTGTGGAGAATTCGAATTGTATACAGCATTTGAAACTCACAAGTGCAGGGGTGATATTCGTAAAGGAAAACAAATGACTGTACTAACATTTGAAACGCTTCACATGTACTGTTCCTTGACACCTTCATCAGCACTCGAGCCTTTGCATAATATCAGACATCCAAAAACAGTCATATGAACAATTGTTAAATGGTAATATATCTCGTATTTTCCCAATAAGTGACAATACTGTAACGTTAAGTTAAGTATTTTAATTTTCGAATGTTTGCAAAGTAAATCAAACTGGCCGTATTTTGCTGACGTATGATTTATATGATGTCTCCAAAATAATTGATACTGAAATCAAAGAAAATAATGCCTGTTTAGATTTTTTGGAACAAGCGTAATCATAGAGTTTCTCTCTCTCTCTCTCTCTCTCTCTCTCTCTCTCTCTCTCTCTCTCTCTCTCTGAGCAATACCTTTCTTACGCACTTTTAGGCAAAAGCAGGTAAATCCTAACTTACACATGTACATATACAAACACAATACACCCCAAAAGACTTACTATTAGTTCTTTATTCAAAGTAAATATATTGTCATTTCTATAATTGCACCTGTTGTACAGTACAAAGAGTAGTAAAAAGACGATGACAATAATTCGAGATACATCGTATCCAAACAGCCATACTTTCGATTTTTTGCAGTTAACACTACGCTGTGACAAATTTCAGACCTCAAACATTAACAGGGAACTGATTAAAACCGAAGCAATGCTATTTCACTGACTTCTAAAATAGTTCTCTACTAATGAAATTTTAAATTGTAAAAAGGAAAACGAGTGTTGCCGAGCAAGCAATGAAGGTACACATTGATATATTGATTAAAAGCACTCAACAAACCGAGTCAGCTTGGGTCGTCGCAGGTTTATTTGTTGATGATGATTGAATCTTGCTAATTTTTAAACGAAAATGATACTACTAGAATGTTCTTTTACATGTCTAAACGTAAACAATGCAACTTCCTCACTCTGTACAACCCATCGGTATTCTGTTCTCTTAAAGATGACATCAGTTGAGTCCCAGCCGATAGAAGACTGCCGTAAAAACAATAATGTCATCAAAACTGTAAAAAGATCCCATTGCTTTGATAATGTTTGAAATTCCAAGCAACCCTGGGACAGTTCTCTATTTCTTTCACGAAGGTTGTAAATTTTTTCCATAGTTTAGGGAGACGGGTGCACAACAGCCCGCCGCCACGATACTTTTGCGCCAGCTGAAAAAAAAAACATACAAAAGTGAACATCATTATTCTAAGATAAGTAGTCCCACAGCCTATGTCCACTCAAATGTAAAATAAGATACACCTTACCTTAATCTTTCTGTATGGCTTACAGCGTATGGCTCATACGTCCCGCAGACGCGGGCCATAAGCTGTAGGCAGGTTTTGCGCTCGTACACATAAAGTTCACGCATGTTACTTGTAAGTTACTCAGTAAGTCGAAATGCGTCAAGTTAATTATTTAGTGTACCCAAAAACGCATTCTTTGCCAATAAGTACGTTATAAATACGCTATGTATACTCAATTGAAAAACACATCGTCAGCTAGCATTTTAGAGAAATTTTGATACGTCGGCACACGCTGGCTAAATTGTCAAGGTGTGACAGGGCCCTAAAAAAACAGAGAACTGTTTATCTTTGGCCAACTAACAATTCATGTACCATGCCTAAAATGCTCGCTGTCACTTTATGTCAATTCCTTTGTTATTTTGTGTCGATGTCTATGCTGACTTGCACTATCTTTGTATCCCCATCACGTGTACACTAATTTCATCTGGCTGAAATACCTTACCTGTCTGTTTATGTCACCCATACAGACTTGACCACCTGAAGTTTCATTAGTGATTGCCCATTTAGAATGGTCCTTTGTCGATGGAAACTTGACGCCAGGTAACGAAACTTGCTTGATGTTTTTCTACTTCGTACTTGCCGCAGTATGATTTCATATTTTCACTGACTCCTGACTGCCACGTCTCCGTGAGCAGATTCCATTTAAAGTATGGCGCCACCAAGTTGCTATACAAGTCTTCGAGTAAAGTATTAACACACATGAACTTATTCAGTGAACTGTAATTTAGTAACAAATATTATATATCGTTGACAGCTTAGCAAGTATACAACTACACAAGCAATGAATATAGGCCTACTTCTTTGGAACTATACAATATCTAGGCACATATATTTAAAGTGCCGGTATCAGACATCAGAACTCAATTTCTTTTGTAAAGGAGTGGAAACGCTAACACCATCAAACTATTTTAATGTATGTATGTGCTGTCTGTCTGTCCAATGAGTGAAAGATGCATGAAACTTTAATAACAGATGCTATTAAACTGATTATATACACACATATATATATATATATATCTATCTATCTATCTATCTATCTATCTATCTATCTATCTATCTATCTATCTATCT